>LT669794.1:50298748-50390253 GCA_900128785.1 Arabis alpina
AAGCTAAACTTTTTGGCTATTTGGTATGGTGAAAGAGTATCTAACTAAACCAATATATACAAATTTTAGTTTTTGGGAAAATATTTCAAAACTCAAAGGCTATAACCCACAAATTTCAAATAACTAGTACGGTTTTATGTTAATTCAAAAAGATGATGAAATGTATTCTAAATAGAAGCTAAACTACTTTGGCTATTTGTTATGGTGAAAGAGTATCTAACTAAACCAACATATTCAAATTTAATCGTTTGAGAAAATATTTCAAAACTCAAAGGCTATAACCCACAAATTTCAAATAACTAGTACGGTTTGATGTTAATTCAAAAAGATGATGAAATGTGTTCAAAATAGAAGCTAAACTATTTTGGCTATTTGGTATGATGAAAAGAGTAACTAGTTAGACCAACAATGCAAATTTAATTTATGGGAAAATATTTCAGAACTCAAAGGCTATAACTCACAAATTTCAAATAAGTAGTACGGTTTGATGTTAATTCAAAAAGATGATGAAATGTGTTCAAATAGAAGCTAATTTTTTTTGGCTATTTGGTATGTGAAAGAGTATCTAATTAACCAACAAATGCAAATTTCATTTTTTGGGAAAATATTTCAAAACTCAAAGGCCATAACCCACAAATTTCAAATAACTAGTACGGTTTGATGTTAATTCAAAACGATGATGAAATGTGTTCAAAATAAAAGCTAAACTGTTTTGGCTATTTGGTATGGTGAAAGAGTATCTACTTAAACCAACAAATGCAAATTTATTTTTTTGAGAAAATATTTCAAAACTCAGAGGCTATAACCCACAAATTTCAAATAACTAGTACAGTTTGATGTTAGTTCAAAAAGATGATGAAATATGTTCAAAATAGAAGCTAAACTATTTCAGGTATTTCGTATGGTGAAAGAGTATCTAACTAAACCAACATATACAAATTTATGTTTTTGGGTAAATATTTCAAAAAGATGATTAAATATGTTCAAAATAGAAGCTAAACTATTTTGGCTATTTGGTATGGTGAAAGAGTATCTATCTAAACCAACATATACAAATTTCATTTTTTGGGAAAATATTTCAAAACTAAAAGGCTATAACCCACAAATTTCAAATAACTAGTACGGTTTGATGTTAATTCAAAAAGATGATGAAATGTGTTCAAAATAGAAGCTAAACTGTTTTGGCTATTTGGTATGGTGAAAGAGTATCTAAGTAAACCAACAAATGCAAATTTAAGTTTTTGGGAAAATATTTCAAAACTCAAAGGCTATAATTCACAAATTTCAATTAACTAGTATAGTTTGATGTTAATTCAAAAACATGATGAAATGTGTTCAAAATAGAAGATAAACGATTTCGGCTATTTGGTTTGGTGAAAGAGTATCTAACTTAACCAACATATACAAATTTCATTTTTTGGGAAAATATTTCAAAATTCAAAAGCTATAACCCACAAATTTCAATTAACTATTATGGTTTGATGTGAATTCAAAAAGATGATGAAATGTATTTTAAATAGAAGCTAAACTATTTTGGCTATTTGGTATGGTCAAAGAGTATCTAACTAAACCAACATATACAAATTTAATTTTTTGGAAAAATATATAAAAACTCAAAGGCTATAACCCACAAATTTTAGAAAAATTAGTACGGATTAATGTTAATTTAAAAAAAATGAATACATTTGTCTTAAATAAAAGCTAAATTATTTTGACTATTTGGTATCGTGATAGAGTATCTACTTAAACCAACAAATACAAATTTAAGTTTTTGGGAAAATATTTCAAAACTCAAAGGCTATAACCCACAAATTTAGAATAACTAGTACAGTTTGATGTTAATTCAAAAAGATGATGAAATGTGTTCAAAATAAAAGTAAACTATTTTGGCTATTTGGTATGGTGAAAGAGTATCTAACAAAACCAAAATATACAAATTTCATTTTTGGGAAAATATTTCAAAACTCAAAGGCACCCACAAATTTCAAATAACTTGTACGGTTTGATGTTAATTCAAAAAGATGATGAAATGTGTTCAAAATAGAAGCTAAACTATTTTGGCTATTTGGTATGGTGAAAGAGTATCTAATTAAACCAACAAATGCAAATTTCATTTTTTGGGAAAATATTTCAAAACTCCAAGGCTATAACCCACAAATTTCAATTAACTAGTATGGTTTGATGTTAATTCAAAAACATGATGAAATGTGTTCAAAATAGAAGATAAACGATTTCGGCTATTTGGTTTGGTGAAAGAGTATCTAACTTAACCAACATATACAAATTTCATTTTTTGGGAAAATTTTCAAAATTCAAAAGCTATAACCCACAAATTTCAATTAACTATTATGGTTTGATGTGAATTCAAAAAGATGATGAAATGTATTTTAAATAGAAGCTAAACTATTTTGGCTATTTGGTATGGTCAAAGAGTATCTAACTAAACCAACATATACAAATTTAATTTTTTGGAAAAATATATAAAAACTCAAAGGCTATAACCCACAAATTTTAGAAAAATTAGTACGGATTAATGTTAATTTAAAAAAAATGAATACATTTGTCTTAAATAAAAGCTAACTTATTTTGACTATTTGGTATCATGATAGAGTATCTACTTAAACCAACAAATACAAATTTAATTTTTTGGAAAAATATTTCAAAACTCAAAGGCTATATAACCCACAAATTTCAAATAACTAGTACGGTAGGATGTTAATTCAAAAAGATGATGAAATGTATTCTAAATAGAAGCTAAACTATTTTGGATATTTGTTATGGTGAAAGAGTATCTAACTAAGCCAACATATACAAATTTCGTTTTTTCGGAAAATATTTCAAAATTCAAAGGCTAATAACCCACAAATTTCAATTAATTATTATGGTTTGATGTTAATTCAAAAATATGATGAAATGTATTCTAAATAGTAGCTAAACTATTTTGGCTATTTGGTATGGTGAAAGAGTATCTAACTAAACCAATATATACAAATTAAATTTTTTGGGAAAATATTTAAAAACTCAAAGGCTACCCACAAATTTTAGAAAAATTAGTACGGATTGTTGTTAATTCAAAACAAATAAATACATTTGTCTTAAATAAAAGCTAAACTATTTCGGCTATTTGGTATCGTGATAGAGTGTCTAATTAAATCAACAAATATAAATTTAATTTTTTGGGAAAATATTTCAAAACTGAAAGGCTATAACCCACAAATTTCAAATAACTAGTACGGTTTGATGTTAATTCAAAAAGATGATGAAATGTATTCTAAATAGAAGCTAAAATATTTTGGCTATTTGGTATGGTGAAAGAGTATCTAACTAAACTAACATATACAAATTTAATTTTTTGGGAAAATATTTCAAAACTCAAAGGCTATAACCCACAAATTTCAAATAACTAGTACGGTTTGATGTTAATTCAAAAATATGATGAAATGTGTTCAAAATAGAAGCTAAACTATTTTGGGTATTTGGTATCGTGAAAGAGTATCTAACGAAACCAACATATACAATTTCGTTTTTTTTGAAAAATATTTCAAAATTCAAAGGTTATAACACACAAATTTCAATTAACTAGTGTGGTTTGATGTTAATTCAAAAACATGATGAAATGTGTTCAAAATAAAAGCTAACCTATTTCGGCTATTTAGTATGGTGAAAGATTATTTAACTTAACCAACATATACAATTTCGTTTTTTTTGAAAAATATTTCAAAATTCAAAGGTTATAACACACAAATTTCAAATAATTATTATGGTTTGATGTTAATTCAAAAAGATGTTGAAATGTATTCTAAATAGAAGCTAAACTATTTTGGCTATTTGTTATGGTGAAAGAGTATCTACTTAAACCAACGAATGCAAATTTAATTTTTTGGGAAAATATTTCAAAACTCAAAGGCTATAACCCACCAATTTCAATTAACTAGTATGGTTTGATGTTAATTCAAAAACATGATGAAATATGTTCAAAATAGAAGCTAAACTAATTCGGCGATTTGGTATCGTGAAAGAGTATCTAACGAAACCAATATATAAAAATTTCATTTTTGGGAAAATATTTCAAAACTCAAAGGCTATAACCCACCAATTTCAATTAACTAGTATGGTTTTATGTTAATTCAAAAACATGATGAAATATGTTCAAAATAGAAGCTAAACTATTTCGGCTATTTGGTATGGTGAAAGAGTATCTAACGAAACCAATATATACAAATTTCATTTTTGGGAAATTATTTCAAAACTCAAAGGCTATAACCCACAAATTTCAAATAACTAGTACGGTTTGATGTTAATTCAAAACGATGATGAAATGTGTTAAAAATAAAAGCTAAACTGTTTTAGCTATTTGGTATAGTGAACGAGTATCTACTTAAACCAACAAATGCAAATTTTTTTTTTAGAAAATATTTAAAAACTCAGAGGCTATAACCCACAAATATCAAATAACTAGTACGGTTTGATGTTAATTCAAAAAGATGATGAAATGTGTTCAAATTAGAAGCTAAACTATTTTGGCTATTTGGTATGGTGAAAGAGTATATAACTAAACCAACATATACAAATTTAATTTCTTAGGAAAATATTTAAAAACTCGAAGGTTAAAACCCACAAATTTTAGAAAAATTAGTACGGATTGATGTTAATTCAAAACAAATGAATACATTTGTCTTAAATACAAATAAAAGCTAAATTATTTTGACTATTTGGTATCGTGTTAGAGTATCTAATTAACCCAACAAATACAAATTTAATTTTTTGGGAAAATATTTCAAAACTCAAAGGCTATAAGCCACATATTTTAAGTAACTAGTACGGTTTGATGTTAATTCAAAAAGATGATGAAATGTGTTCAAAATAGAAGCTAAACTATTTTAGTTATTTGGTATGCTGAAAGAGTATCTACTTAAACCAACAAATGCAAATTTATTTTTTGAGAAAATATTTCAAAACTCAGACGGTATAACCCACAAATTTCAAATAACTAGTACAGTTTGACGTTAATTCCAAAATATGATGAAATATGTTCAAAATAGAAGCTAAACTATTTCGGCTATTTGCTATGGTGAAAGAGTATCTAACTAAACCAACATATACAAATTTTATTTTTTGGGAAAATATTTCAAAACTCAAAGGCTATACCCACAAATTTCAAATAACTAGTACGGTTTGATGTTAATTCAAAAAGATGATGAAATGTATTCTAAATAGATGCTAAACTATTTTGGCTATTTGTTATGGTGAAAGAGTATCTAACTAAACCAACATATACAAATTTAATCGTTTGGGAAAATATTTCAAAACACAAAGGTTATAACCTACAAATTTCAAATAACTAGTACGGTTTGATGTTATTTCAAAAAGATGATGAAATGTGTTCAAAATAGAAGCTAAACTATTTTGGCTATTTGGTATGATGAAAGAGTATCTAATTAGAGCAACAAATTCAAATTTAATTTATTGGGATTTAAAACTCAAAGGCTATAACCCACAAATTTCAATTAACTAGTACAGTTTGATGTTAATTTAAAAACATGATGAAATGTGTTCAAAATAGAAGCTAAACTATTTCGGCTATTTGGTATGGTGAAAGGGTATCTAACTAAACCAATATATACAAATTTTATTTTATGGGAAAATATTTCAAAACTCAAAGGCTATATAACCCACAAATTTCAAATAACTAGTACGGTTTGATGTTAATTCAAAAAGATGATGAAATGTATTCTAAATAGAAGCTAAACTATTTTGGCTATTTGTTATGGTGAAAGAGTATCTAACTAAACCAACATATACAAATTTAATCATTTGGGAAATATTTCAAAACTCAAAGGCTATAACCCACAAATTTCAAATAACTAGTACGGTTTGATGATAATTCAAAAAGATGATGAAATGTGTTCAAAATAGAAGCTAAATTATTTTGGTTATTTGGTATGATGAAAGAGTATCTAGTTAGACCAACAAATGCAAATTTAATTTGTGGGAAAATATTTCAAAACTCAAAGGCTTTAACCCACAAATTTCAAATAACTAGTACGGTTTTATGTTAATTCAAAAAGATGATGAAATGTGTTCAAAATAGAAGCTAAATTTTTTTGGCTATTTGGTATGTGAAAGAGTATCTAATTAACCAACAAATGGAAATTTCATTTTTTGGGAAAATATTTCAAAATTCAAAGGCTATAACCCACAAGTTCAAATAACTAGTACGGTTTGATGTTAATTCAAAACGATGATGAAATGTGTTCAAAATAAAAGCTAAACTGTTTTGGCTATTTGGTATGGTGAAAGAGAATCTACTTAAACCAACAAATGCAAAAAAAAAAAAATTTGAGAAAATATTTAAAAACTCAGAGGCTATAACCCACAAATTTCAAATAACTAGTACGGTTTGATGTTAATTCAAAAAGATGATGAAATGTGTTCAAATTAGAAGCTAAACTATTTTGGCTATTTGGTATGGTGAAAGAGTATCTAACTAAGCCAACATATACAAATTTAATTATTTGGGAAAATATTTAAAAACTCAAAGGGTATAACCCACAAATTTTAGAAAAATTAGTACGGATTGATGTTAATTGAAAACAAATGAATACATTTGTCTTAAATAAAAGCTAAATTATTTTGACTATTTGGTATCAATATAGAGTATCTAATTAACCCAACAAATACAAATTTAATTTTTTGGGAAAATATTTCAAAACTCAAAGGCTATATAACCCACAAATTTCAAATAACTTGTACAGTTTGATGTTAGTTCAAAAAGATACTGAAATATGTTTAAAATAGAAGCTAAACTATTTCGGGTATTTGGTACGGTGAAAGAGTATCTAACTAAACCAACATATACAAATTTATGTTTTTGGGTAAATATTTCAAAAAGATGATTAAATATGATCAAAATAGAAGCTAAACTATTTTGGCTATTTGGTATGGTGAAAGAGTATCTATCTAAACCAACATATACAAATTTAATTTTTTGGGAAAATATTTCAAAACTCGAAGGCTATAACCCACAAATTTCAAATAACTAGTACGGTTTGATGTTAATTCAAAAGATGATGAAATGTGTTCAAAATAGAAGCTAAACTGTTTTGGCTATTTGGTATGATGAAAGAGTATCTAAATAAACCAACAAATGCAAATTTAATTTTTTGGGAAAATATTTCAAAACTCAAAGGCTATAACCCACAAATTTCAATTAACTAGTATGGTTTGATGTTAATTCAAAAACATGAAGAAATATGTTCAAAATAGAAGCTAAACTATTTTGGCTATTTAGAATGGTGAAAGAGTATATAACTTAACCAACATATACAAATTTCGTTTTTTTGGAAAATATTTCAAAATTCAAAGGCTATAACACACAAATTTCAATTAGTTATTACGGTTTGATGTTAATTCAAAAAGATGATGAAATGTGTTCAAAATAGAAGCTAAACTATTTTGGCTATTTGGTATGATGAAAGAGTATCTAATTAGACCAACAAATGCAAATTTAATTTATTGGTATTTAAAACTCAAAGGTTATAACCCACAAATTTCAATTAACTAGTATGGTTTGATGTTAATTCAAAATTGAAGCTAAACTTTTTCGGCTATTTGGTATGGTGAAAGAGTATCTAACTAAACCAATATATACAAATTTTAGTTTTTTGGGAAAATATTTCAAAACTCAAAGGCTATATAACCCACAAATTTCAAATAACTAGTACGGTTTTATGTTAATTCAAAAAGATGATGAAATGTATTCTAAATAGAAGCTAAACTACTTTGGCTATTTGTTATGGTGAAAGAGTATCTAACTAAACCAACATATTCAAATTTAATCGTTTGAGAAAATATTTCAAAACTCAAAGGCTATAACCCACAAATTTCAAATAACTAGTACGGTTTGATGTTAATTCAAGAAGATGATGAAATGTGTTCAAAATAGAAGCTAAACTATTTTGGCTATTTGGTATGATGAAAGAGTAACTAGTTAAACCAACAAATGCAAATTTAATTTATGGGAAAATATTTCAGAACTCAAAGGCTATAACTCACAAATTTCAAATAACTAGTACGGTTTGATGTTAATTAAAAAAGATGATGAAATGTGTTCAAAATAGAAGCTAATTTTTTTTGGCTATTTGGTATGTGAAAGAGTATCTAATTAACCAACAAATGCAAATTTCATTTTTTGGGAAAATATTTCAAAACTCAAAGGCCATAACCCACAAATTTCAAATAACTAGTACGGTTTGATGTTAATTCAAAACGATGATGAAATGTGTTCAAAATAAAAGCTAAACTGTTTTGGCTATTTGGTATGGTGAAAGAGTATCTACTTAAACCAACAAATGCAAATTTATTTTTTTGAGAAAATATTTCAAAACTCTGAGGCTATAACCCACAAATTTCAAATAACTAGTACAGTTTGATGTTAGTTCAAAAAGATGGTGAAATATGTTCAAAATAGAAGCTAAACTATTTCAGATATTTCGTATGGTGAAAGAGTATCTAACTAAACCAACATATACAAATTTATGTTTTTGGGTAAATATTTCAAAAAGATGATTAAATATGTTCAAAATAGAAGCTAAACTATTTTGGCTATTTGGTATGGTGAAAGAGTATCTAATTAAACCAACATATACAAATTTAGTTTTTTGGGAAAATATTTCAAAACTCAAAGGCTATAACCCACAAATTTCAAATAAGTAGTACGGTTTGATGTTAATTCAAAACGATGATGAAATGTGTTCAAAATAGAAGCTAAACTGTTTTGGTTATTTGGTATGGTGAAAGAGTATCTAACTAAATCAATATATACAGATTTAACTTTTTGAAAAAATATTTTAAAACTCAAAGGATATAACCCACACATTTCAATTAACGAGTACGGTTTGATGTTAATTCAAAAAGAAGATGAAATGTGTTCAAAATAGAAGCTAAACTAGTTTGGCTATTTGGTATAGTAAAAGAGTATCTAATTAAAGCAACATATACAAATTTAAGTTTTTGGGAAAATATTTCAAAACTCAAAGGCTATAACTCACAAATTTCAAATAACTAGTACGGTTTTATGTTAATTCAAAAAGATGATGAAATGTATTCTAAATGGAAGCCAAACTATTTTGGCTATTTGTTATGGTGAAAGAGTATCTAACTAAACCAACATATTCAAATTTAATCGTTTGAGAAAATATTTCAAAACTCAAAGGCTATAACCCACAAATTTCAAATAACTAGTACGGTTTGATGTTAATTCAAAAAGATGATGAAATGTGTTCAAAATAGAAGCTAAACTATTTTGGCTATTTGGTATGGTGATAAAGTATCTAATTAAACCAACAAATACCAATTTAAGTTTTTGGGAAAATATATCAAACTCAAAGGCCATAACCCACAAATTTCAAATAACTAATACAGTTTGATGTTAATTCAAAAACATGATGAAATGTGTCCAAAATAGAAGCTAAAATATTTTGGCTATTTGATATGGTGATAGAGTATCTTATTAAACCAACAAATTAAAATATAAATTTTTGGGAAAATATTTCAAAACTCAAAGGCTATAACCCACAAATTTCAAATAACTAGTACGGTTTGATGTTAATTCAAAACGATGATGAAATTTGTTCAAAATAAAAACTAAACTGTTTTGGCTATTTTGTATGGTGATAGAGTATCTACTTAAACCAACAAATGCAAATTTATTTTTTTGAGAAAATATTTCAAAACTTAGAGGCTATAACCCACAAATTTCAAATAACTAGTACAGTTTGATGTTAGTTCAAAAAGATTCTGAAATATGTTCAAAATAGAAGCTAAACTATTTTGGCTATTTGGTATGGTGAAAGAGTATCTAACTAAACCAACATATACTAATTTAATTTTTTGGGAAAATATTTCAAAACTCAAAGGCTATAACCCACAAATTTTAGAAAATTAGTACGGATTGATGTTAATTCAAAACAAATGAATAAATTTGTCTTAAATAAAAGCTAAATTATTTCGACTATTTGGTATCGTGATAGAGTATCTTATTAAACCAACAAATACAAATTTAATTTTTCTTGGGAAAATATTTCAAAACTCAAAGGTTATATAACCCACATATTTCAAATAACTAGTATGGTTTGATGTTAATTCAAAAAGATGATGAAATGTGTTCAAAATAAAAGCTAAACTATTTTGGCTATTTGGTATGGTGAAAGAGTATCTAATTAAACCAACAAATGCAAATTTATTTTTTTGAGAAAATATTTCAAAACTCAGAGTCTATAATCAACAAATTTCAATTAAATAGTATAGTTTGATGTTAATTCAAAAACATGATGAAATGTGTTCAAAATAGAAGCTAAACTATTTTGGCTATTTGGTATGGTGAAAGAGTATCTAACTAAACCAACATATACTAATTTAATTTTTTGGGAAAATATTTCAAAACTCAAAGGCTATAACCCACAAATTTTAGAAAATTAGTACGGATTGATGTTAATTCAAAACAAATGAATAAATTTGTCTTAAATAAAAGCTAAATTATTTCGACTATTTGATATCGTGATAGAGTATCTTATTAAACCAACAAATACAAATTTAATTTTGTTGGGAAAATATTTCAAAACTCAAAGGTTATATAACCCACATATTTCAAATAACTAGTACGGTTTGATGTTAATTCAAAAAGATGATGAAATGTGTTCAAAATAAAAGCTAAACTATTTTGGCTATTTGGTATGGTGAAAGAGTATCTAATTAAACCAACAAATGCAAATTTATTTTTTTGAGAAAATATTTCAAAACTCAGAGTCTATAACCAACAAATTTCAATTAACTAGTATAGTTTGATGTTAATTCAAAAACATGATGAAATGTATTCAAAGTAGAAGTTAAACTATTTTGGCTATTTTGTCTCATGCCCTAATACATTACTTAAACGCACATTTAAACAAATGATTAGAAAGAAGAAC
The DNA here is from genome assembly GCA_900128785.1 of Arabis alpina. NCBI lineage: Eukaryota > Viridiplantae > Streptophyta > Magnoliopsida > Brassicales > Brassicaceae > Arabis > Arabis alpina. The sequence continues at coordinate 50,309,716 of LT669794.1, forward strand.
AACTCAAACTATAATATCATAAACATAAAGATATCTAAGAAATATGAGTATAAATATTAAGACTGATATTTATAAACAACAAAGTTGATCCAAAACATGATCTTTCAATTTCATAGATACAGGAACCATAATTGAATAGAGGTAGATGGAATCGAAAAGTTAACTTGGACCTCAAAAACTGAAACCACGTAACCCAAATATTTACCTACCATGGAGGAGACGACGGGTTTCTAGTGATCACAAACAGTTTCACATCGGAGAAGCTAGACATCATCCACATCGAAAAATCATCTTTGAAAAGCCGGAATCATGTTTATTTGTAATGCAATGATTTAAAGTGATTTTTGCTCAGCTTTGAGATTTATTTCTGAACGGATCTTACCACGTATTTGAGATCGGAGAACTGCTACGGAAGCTTCACAACGATATCTTTCCAAAAACATCTAGATCATACTTTAGTTCCTTCGAATTTGTCCGGAAACAACCTGCGAAGTAGGCTGATCAGAGGCTAACTCTACACAGATAAGTCCCAGTAAAACACCAATAACTATCAGACTATAACTCGGAATGACGAACGGGTTTTGGCTATAGAAAGATCTATGAGTTGACTACTTACCTAGAAAGTTTCGGTCAGTTCTGATCTTCCGTTTCTTTTCTTTCACAGAATGAGACAGATCCATTCCCCATAAAATGGATGGAGTTTGAAATGGAAGATCCTATAATTCTTTCATAGAATTAGTTTTGTCTTTGTACCTGGGCGCTCGAACGGTTTTCTGCTCTACATAAATGATGGATCCATTCCCCAACTCTGTTGAAATCTTTCTATCTGCAAGCACAAACAGAGAGAAACTCTTGTAAATCCTATCAAAACCAAAATAGTACACAAACTTTACCTCTTCTTGCAAGTTTTCGAGTTCGTCCCAATATCCTTTTGGTTTGGGGTGTTTATAAGCAAGTGAATAGACTAATTTGAGAATAATGTAACAGAGACAAGGAAGATGAGACGGCAAAAAAATTTGACATTTTTATTCGTTAACGCTTTTGGCTGACATGTCAACTTGGCTGAAAAAATTCAGATTTTTTGCATATAGAGGTCTTAATAAGCCAAAGTTTCTTCCCCTTCCCTTTTATATAAATGAGATTTTAAAGTTATTTTTTTCACTTTTTTACTTTTTTAGTTGATGTATGTGCAAAATTTAATATATTATAGCCATTTATATTCTGCAATATTTTTAATCGGTAGTTTTGTTTTCATTAGATACTAAATAATGTTTTAAATATTAAAATACAAAACAAAACCTAAAATTTATATCATTTTTAAACTCCTAGTTTTATCTAGAAAGTTTTATATAATTGAAAAGAGACTATCATATACTCGGTGGTTAATCCAAAAACCTAACCCTAAGACTAATGAAGTCCAATGGAGAAAAAGCACAAATTCCATCACCATCACCATCACCATCTTGGTCGTTTTCGTCACTACCACAAGACATCGTTTTGAATTGTTTTGCTCGAATCCCAAACTTGTACTACCCGAAACTCTGCCTCGTCTCCAAGAGCTTCCGAAATGTCATATTTTCTATTGGTCTCCACAACACACGAGACTACCTCAAAACCAGTGAAAATTGCGTTTTTCTCTGCCTAAAGTTGCCAACTCGTTATCTTCCATATTGGTTCAGTCTCTATAAGACTAAAAACTCGGAGAATTTGTTGGTACCAATCCACTCTTCTTATACTCCTCGCCTACCATTGTTCTACACCGCTATTGGTTCAGAATATTACAAATTCGACGGACGCACGGCTCCCTCCACGTTCTTGTTTGTTACAAAAACGCTAAATCGCAACTGGCGTAAAACACCTAGCATGAAGGTGGCTCGTATGAATACTTGCGTTATGAAGTATCTCGATGAGAAGATATACGTAATGGGAGGGTGCGAGCCAGATGAATCAACACATTGGGCAGAGGTTTTCGATATCAAGACTCAAACTTGGGAGCCTTTGCTAGATCCTGGCCCTGAGCTTCGCTTGTCTTCATTAAAAAGAATCGATTATTGGGAAGGAAAGCTTTACGTTGTAACCGACAAGAAACACTATGTTTACGATCCGGAACAAGGAAGTTGGGACGTAACAGCGGTACGGTTTCCTCCTATGTACACGATAGACGATGTAACGTACTGTTGTCATAGCAAAAAGTGTGAATGGTTTGATTCAAAGCTTCAAGTGTGGACAAAGGTCAAGGGTCTTGATTTGGTCTCTGATAAAAAAGATTGCATTCAGATAGCTGACTTTGGTGGGAAGCTAGTAACGTTTTGGGAGAGTCCAAATGAAGGAACTTGGTGTGCAGTGATTACGCTTGAAAGACGCCAAGGTGAAGTTTGGGGCCAGACTGAATCGGTTGATAAGCTAAAAGTCCCAGACTCGTCTATCTTGATTCGTTGTGTAGTTGCAAGCATATAATCATTTAGATTTTTTCTTTGAAACCAATAAGAATTTGTTCAATCTCTAATTTGTTTTACAATGTTTTTTTCAGTTTTTTTCTTTGACTTAATTTATATGATTAAGTATCCTCTTTCACCATTGAAAGCTAATCACAATACTCTCTTCTTGAATGGTTTCCGTGGAGCTAAGCATCATGATGAACAAAATTTTGTTTTGGAAAAGGACTTGGTAAATGCAAAGCTGGTTTATAAGAGTTGGTCAAAGCTACCCAAGAGCATGTGGTCGCCAATAAATGTTAGTTAATCAGGTCATCAATGTCGTCAAGCTTGACCGATGATCATGTTATCAGACTGCACTACCATACTACTCAGATGTAATTTCGATTAGTGATTTTTAATCATCAATGTTCTTAAATTTATTTTATATTTTATCGACTTCAACGGGTGATCTAATGTTGTTTTCTATTTTTAATTGATTGAATTCTTTGTTTTTCATGTCATACAAATATAGGATTTCAAATCCTCCTTAATCTAGTGGGATATATATAGAATTTTATACAAAACATATAGTTAAGATACATTTATATAAAATTTTAGAGTTTTTGTTTTCTTCTTAAAAACTAAAATCTTTTTAGTGAACAAAAAAATAAGAACTAAAATCTTTTTTTATAACTCAATCATCATTGAATTTCATAAACACAAATAAAAATAAATAAACCTAATTTAATATGAAATGGAAATTTTCAGTAAATTGTTTTTAGAAAAAAATTTCCATTCTCGATAACTTAATAACTTTATAAATTAATGATAGATCATTATCTCAACATTATGAATTCATAAGTATTACGTTGTTCCAAAAACCCACCCCTAACCCTAATATTAACAAGAACAACAATGAAGTCCAACGGAGAAGAAGCTCCTACTTCACCACCATCTTGGTCGTTTTGTTCACTACCAAACGAAATAGTTTTGAGTTGTCTTTCTTTTATTCCGAGATCGTACTACCCGAAACTCTCACTCGTTTCCAAGAGCTTCGAATCTCTCATCTCTTCTAGGAACCTCGTTCACGCACGATACCTCCTTAGCACCAGTGAAGAGTGTGTTTGCCTCCGCATAAAGTTGCCCACTCGTTATCATCCTCGTTGGTTCAGTCTCTACAAGACTAAAAACACCGGAAATTTGTTGGTACCAATACCCTCTTCTTATATTCCTCACCTACCTGTGTTCTCCATCGTTATTGGTTCAGAGTACTACCTACTCCACGGACGCACTAGTACTCCCTCCTCGAACGTCCTGCTTGTTACAAAAACACCGAATCGAAACTGGCGCCACACCCCTAGCATGAAGGTGGCTCGCATGAATACCTTGGTTATGAAGGTCTTCGATGAGAAAATATACGTAATGGGAGGGTGCGAGCCAGAGGAATCCACTCATTGGGCAGAGGTTTTCGATATTAAGACTCAAACTTGGCAACCTTTGCCTGATCCTGGCCATGAGCTTCGCTTCTCTTCGTTAAAAGAAATTCTTGTTTGGGAAGGAAAGCTTTACGTTAAAACCGACAAGAAACACTATTTTTACGATCCGGAACAAGGAAGTTGGGAGGTAACAGAGACACGGTTGAGTCCTACGTACAAGATAGACAATTTAAGGTATTGTTGTCTCAACAACAAGTGTGAATGGTTTGATTCAAAGCTTCAAGTGTGGAAAGAGGTCAAGGGATTAGATACGGTGTCTGATAAAAAGGATTTCATTGAGATAGCTAAATTCGGTGGGAAGCTCGTAACGTTTTGGGAGAGTCCAAATGAAGGAATTTGGTGTGCAGTGATTACGCTTGAAAGACGCCAAAGTGAGGTTTGGGGCCAGATTGAATCGCTTGATAAGCTAAAAGTCCCTGACTCTTCTATCCTGATGCGTTGTGTAGTTGGACGCATATGATTATTTGTTCAAGCTCTAATTTGTTTTACAAGAATTTTTTCAGTTTTTTTTTCTTTGACATTATATGATTAGTATCCCTCTTTCACCATTGACTACTAATCACAATGCTCTGTTCTGAGCCTAGCTGCTCTTGCTCTTTAGTCTTTACCATTCACACGAGAGTACATGTTCAAGTCTCTCTTTATGTTACATTTTTTTTTTTTGAAGTAAATGTTAAATTATATTCAAACAAAAAAACCGTTTTTTACAATGAAATTGCACTTTGTTTTTAATTAGATGGCTAAAAAACTTTTCAAAAACCAAAATCAAAATTCTCATGCGTGTCTTGTAGCAAACCATTCCTCGAGTCCACCGTCATAAGCTTGGTCTCCTAAAGATCTTATTGAGCTAAGCCTATTCTTCATCACTTTATCAATGAGCTTTGAAATTTTTGTTGCTTGGAGCGGGTCTTTTCCATGCCTACGATTGTTTCTCTCCTGCCACAAGTGATATACGGCAGATTGAAACACATAGCGGACAAGGAACCTTCTGGAATGTCCGAGACTATCATTATTAAACAATATAAGGAGATTTTCCCACCGAGTTGTGTAATGTCTGCCTAGTAAGTTCCCCATGAGTTCTCTCCATACTGTTGAGGAAAACCTACAAACAAAAAAAAGATGAGCACGGGACTCCTCCATATTGTTACACAATACACAGTGGCTTTGGTCAGTCCATATTCTAGTTCTGTCCCCAGTGGATAGGCGATCAAGTGCCGCTAGCCAGACCATGAACGAGTACTTTGGTGTTGCGTGGGTAAACGACACACCGTTGTACCAATTTGTGGTTGGCTTTTGGTCTTTGATCAAATCTCATGTTCCTTTCGTCGTAAAATTCTTTTTAAATTTATCTCTCTGTCTCCACAAACAAATATCATTCGCTTCTGATCTTTCATGATTGACCCGAATTATCTCCTCTTCGATCTTGTTTAATGCTTCCACTCTTTATGTTACATTTGGTAAAAAGAATCATATATAGAACCAAAAATGAAAGCAAGAAACCTTTGATTTCACTTGTTTGATGAACCAAATGACTCATTATCATCATCATCACCATCTTTCCAAGCTGCTTGCCACTGCTTATCATATAACGTCGTCTCATCGAACTGATTCTTGAGTTAATCAGAAGGTAACATGTATGTCGTTTGTTTCTCCTAAATAGAAACTACGTGACGTTTTTTCACTACACTCAATTTTTTGTGAGGAATCCTACGTGGACGAGGGTAGTTCTGGAGAAACAATGAAGCGTTGAGGATATTATTGTCAAAACTTTTTAGAGCTTACAAATATGGCAAGTCTGCATTTGGGTGAAACAAATCTAATATTTTGAAATTTTAGTCTTCTTCTTCTTCTCTCTGAAGCAAAACAATGGCGGAAATGAACGTTAGGGTTTTGAGGTTCGTTTCTTTCAGCCACTTTCGTCGATTCTCTCCGGTCGTGAAGAATCATCTTAAGCGGGTAAGTTTGTTTCTTGTAACGCAAGTTTCTTTATGTAATAGGATTTGATTGATTAATCATAGAGTCTTGATGCAATAGATAGTTTCTTGTGATCCAAGTTTCGTAATGCAATACAATATGTTTAGTTTGGGAATCATATATAGAGCCTTGATGCAAGTGATTGTTTTCGTTCGTGTTCTTGATTGTTTATGCAACCTAATGTTTCTTGGAATGCAAGTTTCGTAATGCAATACAATCTTACTAGGTTATGAATATATAGAGTCTTGATGCAACTGATTGTTTCGATCGTGTTCTTGATTGTTTATGCAACCTAATGTTTCTTGGAATGCAATACAATCTTACTAGTTTATGAATCATAGAGTCTTGATGCAACTGATTGTTTCGATCGTTCCAGCTTGCAACAGATTGTTTCGATTGTGTTCTTGATTTTTCGCTGTTGTTCTTGGTGTTGATTGCGAGGGAATGTGCTCATTGTTATTGATTATATGTTCTGTTTCGTAGGTGTATCTCACCTTAATCTGTGCTCTTGTTGCGTCTGCTTTTGGAGTTTACATCCATATGATCTTGAATATTGGTGGATTTTTCACTAATCTTGGACTCATTGGAACCATGAGCTGGTTGCATAACAAGCATACATATCAACAATCAAGTACGGTTTCATTTCATCACTTACTTACACTTGAAGATTTCTTGTTTCTTTAACTCAAACATGTTCTGATTTTGGATAATAGCAAAGCGGCTCTGCGTTCTGTTTCTATCTACCCTTCTTAAAGGTGCTTCCATTGGTCCAATGATCAAGTTAGCCATTGATCTTGACTCAAGGTGATTATATATCGTCTTCGGTTTTGTTCTGAGATATTACATGCTAGCTCTGTGTTGATGTGTATATGTTTCCTTGTACTTTTTGGCAGCATCTTGAGCACTGCATTTGTGGGAACAGTAGTGACATTTGCGTGTTTCTCTTGCGTGGCAATGTTGGCAAGGCGCAGAGAATATCTTTACCTTGGAGGTCTACTTACTTCTAAGCTGTTCGTCCTTGGTCGGATACAATTTGCTACTTTGATCAATACAGGCTACATCTCTGCATTTGTCTTTGACCTTAAGGTAAGTGTTGAGGCTAAAGTGTGAGAGAATTGTATCTTGCTTCAATTACTTGTATCAAACATTATGATTAAATTTGCAGATATGTTTTGGACTCTTGCTCTTTGTGGGATACATGTTGGTGGACACACAGAAGTTAGTAGAGAAAGCACACCGCGGCAACAGGGACTATGTTGAAAATTCATTCAATTCTTTCACTAATTTTGTTGCTGTCTTTACTCGAATTCTCATCATCCTCATGGTAACTCAAAGCCCTCTCTTGGTATGTCTTTAGTAATTGCTTTATATCTTCAACAAGTAACACATCAATTTCTCATTTTTGTATGTGTGAAGTTGAAGAACTCTGCACATAAGGTGGATAAGCATAGCATGGCTCTTGTAACTCGTTATGTCTGCCAGCTTACAAAAACTGCGATCTATGAAATGTTGGTTGCTCGTGCTAGAAGAGGCATAGAAAACAAAACCAAACAACAAATGAAGAAGCGAAGAAGAAACTTAAACCATGCACCAAAACATGTACATAACACATAGTTTCTTTCTTTACACCAAGACTCTTTGACTAATTTCTCGGCTAAATGCATAAGAAGATTGTAAATGACTTTGCATAGTTTCATCTTACTGTCTAGTCATAATAATAATACTAGACATGTATGTCATCTTTCTGCTTCTTCTAACATGTATGTCGTTTGTTTCTGTTAAACAGAAACTACGTGACGTTTTTTGCACTACACTCAATTTTTTTAATGACAAATCCTACGTGGGTGATGGTAGTTCTGGGGAAACAGAGAAGCGTTGAGGGTATTATTGTCAAAACACTTCAGAGCTTATAAATATGGCAAGTCTCTGCATTTTGAAATTATCTTCTTCTTCTTCTTCTCTCTGAAGCAGAGCACAAGCAAAAAAATGGCGGTTTTGAGGTTCGTTTATCTCGACAACTTCCGTCAAGTGGCTCCGGTCGTGAAGAATCATCTTAAGCGGGTATGTGTTTGTTTCTTGTAACGCAAGTTTCTTTATGCAATACGACTTTATTGCTTAATTAGGGGAAAATCATAGAGTCTTGATGCAAACAGATTGTTTCTTGTAACGCAAGATTCGTAATGCAATACGATTTGGTTGCTTGATTAGGGGAAAATCATGATGAGCAGATTGTTTCTTGGATTGCAAGTTTCATAATGCAGAACAATCTTATTAGCTTAGGAAACATAGAGTCTTGATCGTCTTCTTGATTTTTCGTTGTTGTTCTTGGTGTTGATTGCGAAGAACGTGCTCATTGTTGTTGGTTCTATGTTCGCTTCGTGTTTGCGAGGGAATGTGTCATTGTTGTTGGTTTTTAGGGTTTTGTAGGTTTATATCATCTTAGGTTAATATATGCAAAAACTAGTGTTCATGAGGCTGATTTTGCAAGGGAATGTACTCATTGTTCTTTGATTTCTATCTTCTGTTTTTTAGGTGTATCTCATCTTAATATGTGCTCTTGTTGCGTCTGCCGTTGGAGTTTACCTCCATATGCTCTTGAATATCGGTGGATTGTTCACAAGTCTTGGATTAATTGGAAGCATGAGCTGGTTGCATAAAACGCATACAAATCAACAATCAAGTACGGTTTACTTAAATACTACTTGTTGTTTTAAAGATTTCTTGTGTTCTTCAACTCTAATATGTTGTGATTTTGGATACAGCAAAGCGGTTCTGCCTTCTGTTTCTGTCTACCATACTTAAAGGTGCTTCAGTTGGTCCCATGATCGAGTTAGCCATTGATCTTGACTCAAGGTGATTATATACCAATACCGTCTTTTGGTTTTTGTTCTGAAATAATACACAAGCTTCTTCGAGCTGACACTTGGGATGTTTCCTTGGCAGAATCTTGACCGCTGCATTTGTGGTAACAGCAGTGGCATTTGCGTGTCACTCGGCCGCAGCTATGTTAGCGAGGCGCAGAGAGTATTTTTACCTTGGAAGTATGCTTACTTCTGGTCTGCCTTTCATTTTTCGGTTACATATTGCTTCTTTCTTCAATATAGGCTACGTCGCTGCAGGACTCTTCAAGCTTGAGGTAAGTTTGAGGCTCTCTTTATGTTTGTTTTCGATAGAAAAATATATATACTTGATTACTTGTATCAAACATTATGATTTTGCAGCTATACCTTGGACTCTATCTCTTTGCGGGATTCATGCTTTTGGACACACAGGAGATAATCGAGACAGCACACGATGGCGATAGGGACTATGTGGAACATTCATTTACGTTTTTCACTAATTTTGTTGCTGTCTTTGTTCGAGTACTCATCGTCCTCATGGTAATTCATTTCCCTCTCTTTTAATCATTGGTAGGTTCTTTAACAACTAACACACCAATTTCTCTTTTTTTTTTGTGTGTAGTTGAAGCACTCTGCACATAAGGTGGAGAAAGATAGCATGGCTCTTGCAGCTCTTTCTGTCTGCGAGATTACTAAAACCCTGATCCTTAAAATCTTGGCTGCTCGAGCTAGAGAGGAATAGAAAGCAAACCAGACCACAAAGGAAGAAGAAAAAAAGATACATAAACCATGCACCAAAACAAGTACATAGCACTAAGTTTCTTTCTTTCTTTGTTACTTTCTTTACACTTCTCTGCTAAATGCATATGAAGATTGTAAATGACTTTGCATAGTTTCTTCTTACTGTCTAATCATATTGATAGTACTGTGGTTTGGTTTGGTTTGGTTTCGTTTACTCCTCTGTTTCTCTGTAGATCAGATACTTAATAATGTGTAAATACAAATTTTAAAGTTGACTAGTGTGTTGTTTATTACTCATTAGCAAAAATGAGAAAATGAAATGGATTTTGTAATTGTAAGCACGATTGGGGCATGACCTTTTGTCATTTACCTCATCCACTAATCTCAGCCGTCTGATCATTTTGCATACACCATTTCATTATTACACATTTTAGCATATTTTTTTTTATATAGAATAGAATATAGAGATGTGATTGGCATCTGAATTTCTGGTTACTCTATATTTTAAAATTTGGTAAGACTACTACTCTCCAATTTGGTCTCTCTCTCACACACATTACTCTTTAGTTTTCCTAACTAATACTATTTGATTTATGCATAAATTCATCATTGTGATTGTTAATTTGCATTTCAGTATACAACAACACTATTCTACATTAATCGTACATCCAATCAAATCTCATTTTGCAATGATCTTTTTTTTTTGTTTAATAACTTTATTCATTTTTGTATTTTGTACCTTATTGCGTATACTTAGCTATTTTAACAATGTTACCAATCAAAACGCATTAATCACATTTAAATATATATATATACAACAAAACAAGAACTCTTACTATTAATTTACAAACTTAGTATTTGTGATTAAATTGTTACCTCAAAAAGGAAAGTGAATGATTATAACTAAAATATGAAAACATACCATAGTAAATACGAATATTATATAATGAAAAAACGTATAATGTATGGTGTTTGTCCCACATTAGTTCACTAATTACACAACATTTCACAATCAAGAAAGAAACTAAAAAAAAGTGGGACCAATCTTTGAATTTCTTTAACTAAAATCAAACGGTGGAGAGAGGAGTTGTGTCCATGATCGTCATGGTGGACGGTGACTTTACATACCAATTTCTTTCTTTTTTACTTTGTTTGTTTTTTCTTTATATATACATCAATAATTTTGAGTCCTATTATGTTGTTAGAAAGCAAGAAAGAAAAATCCCACTTAACTAAAAAAAAATATTTTTACCAGCATCGTGTCATCATCATACATGTATAAGAATAAGCAAAAGAAAACCTGATCTCTTCATCTAATCGTTGACAAACAAATTTATTAACTTTAATCGTTATTATTTAGACCTCATTACATATTTCTTGTTCTATCATGTACCATCATTATGCGAAGTATTTTATAAACAAATTAGAGTTAATTACCACCATACTTATGAAATTCAAAAAGTATAGATAAATCTCATTTTCGATGAATATATATAAATTATTATTAGTTTATAAGGTTTTATATCATAACTTAAATTTGAACCGGCAAGTGTAAAATGTAGATAGCAACATTCGAGTGACTCATTACATCTTGTATAATTTCACATAGTGTCGACAAAAAAAAGATTTGCATAAACTTTATATGGTCATTTAGCATTTATTTTTGAAGTGGGATATACAAAAAAAAGTTATTTACCAAGAGTCAATGGTTCGAGTGACGTTTGGGACGAAACTAATATTACATGTGGTTTTGGGCCTGAAAGGATTATGGGCTTAGGCCCGGAACCTCTTAGTAATTCAAAAAAAAAAAAACGTTATTTATCTTTTGGAAATACGGGAAGAAAAAAAACTAGATATTGAAATGAATAGTATAATTATCTTTTTTCCTAGTTTGTTTTACATAATAAAAAGAAAACTTTTAAATATTGTTTAATGTTATTAGAAACAAAAATTATGTGTGATTCATCACAAAAGAAATCTTATCTTCAACAAAATTGGAAAATCTAACAAAATTCTATAAACGATTCTAATTTATTTCTATGACATATGATATAGAAACATTAACTAAACTTTGGTCATCACACCAATAAGATTTCAAAGTGTAAATTTAACATAAGATTTGGTCAATAGACCAATAAGATTTCAAAGTATAAATATAACATTTTTTTATGGAATTAATGGTTTTAGAAAAGAATTTATCTATAACCGTTTTTAAAAAAAACAAATCTTCTTCATTTTCCTTAGCATAGTCATTAGTCATTACTATTTTAATTGTCGTTATTATATTAATTATATTCGTTGGAAATATCAAAAGAAAAGTCTATAGTCAACAAGAAAGATGGAACCATAAGCAATAATATTCCTCCAACTCCCTTTACATCATTTTACTAACACCATTATTATAGATCCAAAACTTTATATTCAATTAAAATCTCACTTTTTTGCTAAACTAAAATTTGTAGGAATATGAAACATTTTTAACTTCATAATTTAATAAAAATATGAAAGAGTCCATTTTTTATGTCGACCAATTTTATAATAGTAAAAAAATATACAAAAACAAAACAGTTTCTCACTCTAAAACCCTCACAAAGTTTCTCTCTTTTTTCACAGCCATTTATTAGATTCCTCCTCTCTCTCTACAATAGTCTCTCTTTCTCTTTTCTATTGGATTGTTGTTATTAGAGAGACTGATAGCTCAAGGAACCTAAGATAACAAAATTATCTTCTTAGAAAAAACATAAAATTCTCAAACCTTTGTTTGATTTTTATTAAAAAAAACTGTTTTTGAGTTTTTTGAGTATTTTCTTTCTTATAAGACTTTTTCTGGGTTTTTTTTTTTTTGTTCATATGCAAAAAAAAGAAGAAGTCTCTTAATAGTTAATACATCAGTTTGTATAATTCCATATTAAAAAACCAAATTCATATACTTTAAATTTCTTTCCAAAAAAAAATCTATAAAAATTGAAACTTTACTCTGAAATTATATTTTTTTTCATTTTGATAACAAAAGAGAGAAAGAGAAAGAGAGAGAGATTATGGGGAAGCAAGGACCTTGTTATCACTGTGGAGCTATAAGTGAGTTCTTGTATCTTCCAATTTTGATTTGATAATGAAGAAAAATTTGTATGAATATTGAATAATTCACTTTTTTGTTTCATTTGTTTGAGATGTATTTTTTTTTTCTGGGAAAAATGATTTGATTACAATTATTGAAGGGATACAGCAAATAATTCTTGGACTTGAATAACATAATTGAACATTTTGGGAATTATGTTATATATATGTTTGGTTTTGTTGTTGTTCAATGATCTTTAAGAACATTACTCTGTTTGTGAGTCTCTTGTGTTGTTTGGTCTCACTCTGATTGGAATTATGCATCAAATACACAATCTTGTGATCTTGATTTGAGTTTATGATTCTCAATTTTGTTCTTGTTGATGTTTAAGACTTCAAGGTGTATGGTATTAGTGATCATTGTTCTTCTTGGATATGAAAATGCAAATGTGTGATTGTTTTGGAGTCTGAATTTGTTGTCTAAGTCACAATTCAAGTGTTGTCTTATGTCAAGTCTTGATTTCAAAGCTCACATTTGGTTCTTGAATTGGAACAGGCACACCTTTGTGGAGAAACGGGCCACCAGAGAAGCCGGTATTATGCAACGCGTGTGGATCGCGTTGGAGAACAAAGGGAACGCTAGTGAACTATACTCCGCTTCATTCTCGTGCCGATTTTGACGAGAATGAGGATCGTCAGAGGTATCAAAGAATGAAGAGCATTTCTGTAAGTAAAGAGACAAAGATGCTCAAGAGGAAAGCAATTCAAGAAAACTTTGTCATCAAAAGACCTGCCTTGGAATTCAATTATGGTTCGAAGATGGCTGTTGTGGTAGAAGAGGATGCTAGTAATAGATCGAGTTCTGGTTCAGCTGTATCGAACACCGAGAGTTGTGCACAGTTTAGCAGTGCTGATGGGAGTGAGTTAACAGGTTTGAATACTGCATTATTCTTTGGTTTGAAGCATGATTTTACAGAACAGCTCCTTAGTATCTATGTGAACTTTGGTTTGTTCAGGTCCATCTCAGTCTAACGCGTGGGACACGACTGTTCCTAGCAAGAGGAGGACGTGTGTAGGCCGTCCAAAGTCCTCGTCCGTTGAAAAGCTCACAAAGGACCTTTTTAGTATTCTACAAGAACAGCAATCATCGTGTCTCTCAGTTACATCGGAAGAAGATCTTCTTTATGAGAATGAAATGTCAATGGTCTCTGTTGAGATTGGACATGGGAGTGTTTTGATGAGGAATCCTCACTCGTTTGCTCGAGAAGAAGAGTCTGAAGCCAGCTCATTCTCTTCGGTTGAGAACAAGTCATCCATCAGTGAAGCATATTCACATTCCGTGAAGCGTGTTGAGATTGGAGCAGAGAGAGGTTCAGGACAAGAACAACTCAAGAGGTACAACATTCTCAATACCAAGTCTCAAAGTGGAAGAGTTCATGTCCTTGGGAGCCATAATTCACCACTCTGTAGCATAGATTTGAAGGTAAGTTTCAAGAAACTCTCACCAGTTATGTTCAATAAGAGTCTTTGTGACAATTTGGTTCGAAAAACATACTATATTGCAGGATGTTTTCAACTTTTATGAGTTTAAAGAACAATTCACAGAGGAAGAACAGAAGAAACTAATGAAATTACTTCCTCAGATTGACTCTGTTAACCTTCCTGATAGGTTGGAGTTGCATTGCATTTTATATAAACAACGAAACTAGACCGAACAATATTGTTAATCCTTCATGTTTTGCTTTTTGCAGCCTTGAATCGATGTTCGAAAGTGCTCAGTTCAAAGAGAACTTCTCTTTGTTTCAGAAACTTATTGCGGATGGTGTCTTTGACATGACTTCTTCATCTGAGGCAAAGCTTGAAGACATTAGGATTTTTAAGAAGCTTGCTTTGTCTGATTTCAACAAATCTCGGTTGGTGGAAAGCTATAACCTCTTAAAGGTTTGACTTACTCTTATCGATATTCGATACACTAACATAATAATAATAACTTTTGGCTAGAGGTTTATGGATACATTGCTGCAGGAACGAGAGAAAGGAACTGGAGATTCTGTTACTACAACTTCAAGAAGCTCAAATCCAAATGTACATAAAAATATTGTAACCATTAAGAGACGCTATGAAAACCAAAACCAAAACCAATTAAAGCCAGGTTAGTCTTAATCAGTCTTGTTGGTTTTGTGATTAATCTTTTATGTGTTTCTTGATTTTCTTGTTTTGGTTATAGAGTCAAGAGGGCTTATGAGGAGTCCGAAAAGTGTAACGAAGAGTCATGAGAGCAAAGTAATGAAAGAGAACAATGTATCTTGCTTCAATCCAAGAAACTTGGCTTCTGCGTTTGCGCAAGAAAATGGCTCTGCGATGTTTGGCTATGAAGGTAATTGCAGTTCTGATCAAGATCTTCTTCTTCTCGACTTACCCTCAAATGGGTCATTTCCTCAAGCAGAGCTGCTTCACCAACTATGAGGAGACAAAGCTTCAAAAACTTCATGGTGCTTCTCTCTCTTGATTGATTGATTGAGATTGACTATGAGAGACTCTTAAGCTTTCTGAGAAGAGGACCACATGAGGTTTCTGCTTTAGAAATTGGAATTTGCAGACATGAAAAAGAATGAAGTTTATTTCTTACAACTTGAGAGTCTTTGGGCTTATCTTTGGTGGTTAAGTTTAAAATGTGGGTCTTACATTTATACATACATATACATAATGCCTCTTCTCTTAGCTCTCTTTTAATGACCCTTTTAAAACTTGAAAGTCTCTTTTTGTTCTTGGAGTTTTAGTTTCTTTGCATTTTTTTTGTTTTGTATAGGATCAAAATATATATTGTAATATTATTATGTAAATGTCCCCAAATGCAGAAAATGGAGTAAATATGTATGAGATGATCTTTGGGATCAAAGCAAGAAATACTTAAGCATTGGCTTAATTTTATCAAGTGTTGTTGATTTTCATATACATTATGAACTAAAACTTGGGCTTTATTAAGCCCATTAAATTCCAAAATGCATTTTACTAAAGTAATGTATGTTTTCTTCAATTCATAATGTTTTTATGCTTCAAAATCTAAATTGAAAGTAGTATATATACCTCACTAAATTGTTGTATTATGTAGCTCCAAAAGCTGTACTTTTCAAAATATTTAATCATTTGGCAAGCTATATTATATTGCTAAATGAAAAATAATTTTGACACTAAAATGTTCTCCCAACAAACATATATGATTCACCAAAAAGATTGCAAGTTCACCAAATTCTTTTTCCCATTTAGAATTTACATTCAAGAAACAAGTACACTTGTGGGAATAAAACGAAACCAATATCAGTAGCAATAGGTGTGTTTTATTCATTCCAGATGATAAAGACAAAGTTTACATGACTCGAGATCTCGGCTTTGGCTTTAGAAAGTGTTGTTGTATGGCGACTCACGGTAGTTGGCTCTTGATGTCTGATGGCCATATTTCGCATGCGTACATTCTCAATTATTTTACGTCAAAGAAGATTGATCTACCAAATAAAGGCTCTATCCTTTATCAAATCAGTATTTATGACCATGCTTGTCTTTGGGCGGACAAAATAACCAAAGATTACCTAGTTGTTTGGACCATGCCCGACAAATTGATTTTCACCAAGAAATGCTATAACACGTGGCGAAAAGTGCAGCCTACTCCCTTTCAAGAGTACAGACAACTTCTCTATAATCACAAAGATCACAAGCTCTATACTTGTGCTTTTATGGTTGATGTTCCCGATGGTCGTGTCACAGTTTGGGATTTCTCTGGTGAAATCCCACGCAAAGATGGGTATCTTGTTACTTCAGATGATTTTAGTTATCGTGTAACTTCAGACGAAATTATCTTGAAAGTCATCAGGACAAATAATGTAACCACAGTATATGGACAAGTTATGTATGTATGCCATATCAAACAACACTCCAAATGGCTTGTTCACATCTACAAGCTAGATCCTTTGAGGCATAATTAATTTGGTAGAAATCGATTCTTTAGGTGACGAGGCTTTGATTTTGGACATGGGTTTCACTGTTGTGGCCAACAATATCCCAGAGGTTAAGAGAAACTCCATTTATTTCAGTGGCCATAACTATGTCAAAAGTGATCTTGAGTATATATTTGTCTATGATCTCACCACCCGAACCGTGGAACATTTGCCACAATGCGTTTTCTCCTCCATGCGCTTCTTTCATACCCGATGGTTCTTCCTCGATATCACAGCTTAATCAATCACCGTTGTTTCTTCTTACTTATAGAATTCTTTTGATTGTAAATCTACTAAAATGTTGATTTTACTTTAGTCTTTTGTTTAGTCGTTAGTTTATTCGTGTTATGCATATGTTTATTGTCTTAAAACAAGAACATGTCTTTCTCACGTGAGTCCTCGCACGTGTGAATTTTTATTTGGGCCATTTAGAAACCTTAATGGGCCTTTGATATATCAATATTATATTAGTGAATTGACCAAAGCTAAATGATGATGATGCTTACGTTAACCAATAAAATGGGCCCACTAACCACGTCGGTCGTGTGGCCCACCCGCCGCCGCTACGTGCGAACCAAACAGGTCAATGTGGCAAGACAACTGTGTTCTGTCCTTTGGCTCTACCGTAAACGAAGAGGACACGGCTCATTTCTCTCTCCCGCCAACTTCTCTCTCCCTCTGCTCATTTCTCTCTCTTACCCTCTAATCTTTCTCTCTCAATCAAATTAATTCCTGATTCTTAGATATTTCCTAATCGACAAAAACCAAAAAAAAAAAAAATGGGTATTTCATTTTGATCCATAAAGTATCGATTTTTAATTCTTCTATTGTTTCAAAGATGGCGATGGGTACAAAGAGGAAAACACCACCAGGGCTTGTGCTTGTAAGAAGAATCAGAGGAAGAAATTGGAGTCCAAAAACATTTCGTTACGCAATTCTATTGATTACTTTCATCGCTTACGCATGTTACCACGCTTCTCGTAAACCAAGCAGTATAGTGAAAAGCGTTTTACATCCTGACTCGACTAAGCCATTACCACCACAACACAATAAGTATCCATGGCCTTTAGGGAACGTGTTTGTGAAAGAAGAGAATCAGGAGATTAAGTTGTCTAAAGGAGGATGGGAACCATTTAATGGGAAAGATGGTACGTCAAGGTTAGGAGAGATTGATGTAGCGTTTTTGGCTTGTTACTCTATAGGAATGTATGTTGCTGGACATTTGGGTGATAGTTTGGATCTGAGATTGTTTTTAACTTGGGGTATGATTGGAAGTGGTTTTTTTGTTGGGTTATTTGGTATGGGTTATTTCTGGAACATACATGCGTTTTGGTTCTTTTTGGTTATGCAAATGGCTGCTGGATTGTTTCAAGCTACAGGTTGGCCATCAGTTGTTGCTGTTGTTGGGAATTGGTTTGGGAAAAGGAAGAGAGGTCTTATAATGGGGATTTGGAATGCTCATACTTCTGTTGGGAATATTTGTGGTTCTTTGATTGCTGCTGGTGTTCTTGAGTATGGTTGGGGTTGGTCTTTTATTGCTCCTGGTTTTGTTATGTCTTTAGGAGGAGTTCTTGTTTATTTGTTTTTAGCTGCTTATCCTGAAGATGTTGGGTTTCCGGATATTAATTCGAACTCCGGTAAGTTTATTAAGAGGAACCGAAATGTTGATGAAGAAGAAGAGAGTGTAGAGGCGGATGTTGAAGGGGAGGGTTCGGGGTCGGGTTCAGGGGCAGGGTATGAGAATAAAAGAAGTGTTGGTTTATTGCAAGCTTGTATGATTCCTGGTGTTATACCGTTTGCGTTGTGTCTCTTCTTCTCGAAGCTTGTCGCGTATACGTTCTTGTATTGGTTACCGTTTTATCTTAGCCAAACGAGTAAGTTTTTTGATCTAGTAAAGTTCTTGTACTAGTTTTGGAAAATGTTTCTTCTTACTTTGGTTTGATTTTGTTTGTAGCTATTGGTGGAGAGTACATGTCTGTGAAAACAGCGGGGAATCTCTCTACGCTATTTGATGTTGGAGGTATTGTAGGAGGGATTCTTGCAGGTTACATTTCAGACAAATTCAAAGCAAGAGCTACGACTGCAGCAACGTTTATGTACGCTGCGATTCCAGCTATGCTTGTTTACCATTCCTATGGAGGTGTATCTCAGACAGTCAATGTTCTTCTCATGATGGTTGCTGGTTTGTTTGTGAACGGGCCTTATGCGCTCATTACAACCGCAGTCTCAGCGGATCTTGGAACGCACAAGTCTTTACAAGGCGATTCGAGGGCGCTTGCAACTGTGACTGCGATTATCGATGGGACTGGTTCTGCTGGTGCGGCTTTGGGTCCGCTTTTAACAGGGTTTCTTTCCACTTTGGGTTGGCAAGCTGTGTTCTATATGTTGGTAGCTGGAGCTCTTTGTGCTGGGTTGCTTTTGACCCGGCTTGTTATCGCTGAAATCAGAGAGAAACTTGGATATGTTGATGAAGGTAACCACTAACCAAATCTCTTATAAGTTTTGTTTTACCAATTGATTCGAGTTTCTCTTCGTTTGTGTTGCAGTTGCTGCGTCTGAACCGCTCTTAAGCGAGAGAAGATGATGGAGAAGAGAGCAACGGGAGAGTCATTGTTTGCAGCAAGAGTTTTGTTCTGTTTATATAAGTAAGAGGGAACTTACAGTTGGTTGTATTCTGTGTGATATTGTGAAATTTTTCTTTAAATCTCAAAACAATTGGAAGGAATTGGCTTTAAAGCTTTCTTTCTTCATCTATTTCTTCTCTGTTTTCTACGACATTCGAAGCAATCTTTACATGGTGTTTCGTACTTGTAAGAGGAAACTGATTTCAGTTTTTCGGGTGAGACTTTGAGATCCTCTATGATTATCCTTCGCAGCTTTTCGTTTTCTTCCATTACTTCATCAATGAGTTTCTGATGTTTCAGCACCTAAAACAATCAAATCCGTTGAAATATATGGTCAGTGACAGATAAAAACCGAATAAAATGTAACAAGAAGAGGAAAAGAGACATTACCATTTGAAGCATTAAGCTCTCTGATTCCAATTGTGTAACCTATCAATGCAATGGAACAAAAGGAAGATTAATGATAGCGTTCTGAGATCAAAACAGAGAGGGCGTAACATTTCGTGACAAGAACCGTTACCTGTCGTTCTTCTGCAGCTGTGTCCGGTTGTTTTAGAATCGGATTGTCAAGAAAACTACTGATCACTTTCTCAGTTCGACTACCAAACGTTCTTGACTCAGTAGAGGAACCAGCACTGTTCTTGAAAGATGCTTTTGTGTCCACATGTTTCTTGTGTTCGGTCAGAGATTGAGACGCCGGGTCTTCTATCTCTTCTTCACTTGAGGTTGTCTCCCTTGTTCTTCCAAGCTTTGCCATCAAGTCGGATGCAGTTCCCTTGGGAAATTCATACTCATGGTTACATGTGAATGAACAAAATGATTATTAACGACACTTGATGAGAGACTAGTGTTTACCATAACAGATGCTTGAAGTTTGTGTATTGCACTTGGTTTCACCGCAATGCCTGTCAATAATAGATACTTCCATAACCAGACACTCAAACTAACCCAAACAAGGACTCAGCAAGTAAACAACTAGAAGCTAATGTATCAAATACTGAAGAACTTTCTTTAGTACTTAAAATTCAGAACAAGAAGTTTGCATTGGAGAAAGGGAGCATACCAACTCCAAATCCATGACCGAAGCCAACTCCACAGCCAACGCCTGCTTTAATGTTCTTAGCTCCCAACTTCCACAACTAAAGACATCCCCAGGACAAACACAAAACTAGATTCAGAAGAAGGAAACAAAGAGCAAGAGAAAGCGAGAAAACAACAAGTTTGTAGACTGTACAGCGTCATTAACGTGGTGCGTGGCGCCCGAAAATGCATTGGTTGCTCCTCTAGCTGCACTCATAACTTCCCCAACCATTGGTATACTAGCTGAGATATGTACATACCAACCAAAATCAACACAAACTCACAATCATGGTACTGTGTGAAACACTAAAATGGTAAAGAAGCAAACCAATTAGCAAAGTAATGACACACGATTTTCAAATCTTGAATTCCAATTAGTTGCAACTCACTAAGAATTACATGAAACTTCCATAATCAAGTCATTTCTAGCTGATTGATTCCAAACTCTATAACCAAGATTCCATAATTTCAGTCTATGCAACGAAGAGAAAAGGGAAGAGAAGTATTACCGAGGTTTAAAGGTGCACCAGTGCCGATACCAACTCCACAACCAACACCAAATCCAGTGAAGACTTGAAGAGCTTTGAAAGCAAAAGGATTAGAAAACCCTAATCCTAATCCTTCCTTCTTCTTCACCACACCATTTCCGCTTCCCTCCATCTCTCTCTCGCTAAGAATGTTCCATTGATTTGAGCGATGGTCAGGAGTGAATTTGTGTTTTTTTTTTTTTTTTTTTTTTAAATTGTAAATATCACTAAAAAAGTAAATTGTTTAGGCATTACAAATACTTTTTTTCTTTTACAGTAATTTGGAAAAGATTCATATGTGGTATGTTATTGTTACGGTAACATTGTTACCACGACGTGGATGCTTATGAACCCGAACAGGAGCGCCACCAGATCGGCATTTGGCCGGCGGTAATGATTGGCGTAGGTTAAGGTGGAGATCACACATGTGACAGAGTGAGCTATACTCGTGATGACGAACCATGGCGAATGGAACATCCGGCTTATTCCTAGAAGGCCGGCATTCCTCGCCCCAATTTTGGAGTTGGAGTCGGAATCAGAGCCAAGTACTGCTAGCAAAGGGATGATTCCTACTAAGATAGTATTGATGTTCGCGGAGACCGACCGCCAATTATTCATTACCTTTGAAACAAAAAAATAAAAATAGTATTTTTATTTATGGATTGTCTAAGGATTAGTCAATATAATAATGTACTAAGGATTAGTCATAGTCTTATGGAGTCCGTCGTGTCTCACTCTGCTGTCGACGTAACAACGAAACACCTATAGAAGACAAAGGTGAATCATGAGCGATTTGAACGACGTGTTGCCTGTTGGGCATAGATTTGGAGGCCCAAATCTAGTTCTTATGTCAAAGCCCATCAGAAGCTGAAGGCCCAATATTTATTAAATATAACCATAGTGCTTTTCTCACTTAGTTACTTTATGTAACTATAGTTACATTAAACCTTAGATCATTGTAACTATAAATAGTTGTCACATTACTTGATGTGACAACTCATGACATAATACTTAGAACAGAGAAATACGACCGCTTTGCGTCCTCTGTACGACCGTTATCTTTTCATACGATCATCTTCTCTGTTATACGATCGCCTCTCTGACATACGATCGTATCTCTTCAATACGAACGTATTACATTTCTACGATCGCGTTTACTTTCACTTAAACAGACATCTCGGCCTCTCATAATATACGAACATACATTCCCGATCTTGAGATCAACAATTGGCGCGCCAGGTAGGGGGACTTCAGAGATAGTCTTAGACACCGAAAATGGACCCGATCGTCGAACCCGACCTCCCGTCGCAAGAGGTCGTAACACCGACCGAAGAAGATACAAATTTGACAACCGTCCAACAAGCTCTCGTCAATGAACAAACGACCGTCGTCGAATCCTCCAACCTCCAGCGGGGAACAATCAGAGTCGCGGACGAGCAGGCCGACCTATCTAGAGTGATGAACGCCATCATGAGACGCTTGGACGACCAAGAACAGTTGACAAGGCAGACCAATTCTCGGCTCGAGGATTTACGACTCTCCCGAACGACGATCCGCGACCGAGCTGAAGCCGGCACTAGCCGACCCAATAACGACTCCCCACAGCTCGGAGCCAGCTCGTCGCAAACCATCTTTGACAGGTTGGGACGACAGACGGATGTGCTCGATAGACTCGGCCGTTCGACCGACGTATTCGAAAGGTTAAGTCGCCCAGCTGACCAAATCCGACCAACCGCGTCTCCAGACGTTCACGAAAGATTGGGCCGGTCATCTGAACAGAACCGTCCGATCATCTCTTCGGACGTTTTCGAAAGGTTAGGACGACCGTCAGACCAAAACCGACCAGCTGGTCCCGCTCTAACCAACTCATTAAGCTCGCAACGCTCAAGGCCGACCATAGCCCGGTCGCAAGAACCAAGGACCGACCGAGATTTCGAAATGGAGGATCTCCGAGCAAGGCTTACCGAAATAACTTCGAAGGTGCATCACGCAATCAGCTCTGCCCCGGAAATCGAACGGGTGCTGGCAGAGACGCAGCAAACTCCCTTCACCGACCGCATCATGGCAACCCCGGTTAGAGACTCCAGTAAACTCCGCATTTCGCATTACACCGGAGACACCGACCCGATGCAACACTTAAGGAAGTTCAACCTGGCGATGGGACGTACCCATTATCCCCCAGAGGAAAAAGACGCTGGTTGCTGCCAACACTTCGTCGAGCATCTCTCGGGACCTGCCCTAGAATGGTTCGCCCGTCTCCGTCCACGATCGATCGACAGCTTCCCACAACTGTCCCAAGCCTTTCTCAAGCATTACTCCATGTACCTCGAAGAGGGCATCTCCGACGCCAACCTCTGGTCGCTAGTCCAGAAGGAGGACGAAACACTGCGAGGATACATGGACAGATTCAAAGCGGTACTCTCGAGGGTCATAGTCAGCGACAACTCCGCGATCTCAGCACTGAAGCAAGGATTGTGGTACGAATCAAAGTTTAGGGAAAATCTCGTCCTCACCCCGCCGACCAGCCTAGAAGACGCAATGCATCGGTCTACGCGATGCATCCGTCTTGAAGAAGACAAGACCATTAACACGCAGAAACACTCTCCTGCGAAGCCTCCAGCACAGAAGGCAAAACCAAAAGGCGACGGCGAATACCAAGAGCCCCGACAACACTACGACCAGGAATACAAGAGCAAAAAACTCTTAGTGCACCAGGTCGGAACGGACCAGCCACCTCAGAGACAGTCGAATAAGTGGATTCGGGGGCAGGACTCGAAAGACACTAAACTCTATTGCGATTACCATCAAGTGTTCGGTCACTCTACTACACAATGTCGTGGTCTCAAGGATGACCTGCTCACCAGCTAACAACGCGGAGAAATAAAAATGGACAGCCCACCCGAACGCGGAGAAAAACGGAAAGGAGGGGAGAGTTCTGGGCAAGGCGAACAGCGGAAGAACAACAACCCCGCCCAACCATTACCACCAAAAGAAGGTCCGCGAGACGGACCACCGACCTCGAAAAGAAGGGTACTCGTCATTATGGGCGGCCTCCAGCCAGTTCACGCCTCTGTACAATCTCTCAAGAAGTACGAGAAGATGAACCAGGCCGACCAAGATTGTTACGGTCGGGCAGAAGTTGACATGCCGATCATTTTTTCTGAAGCTGATACTAAGGATCTTGCGATGCCTCACAACGACCCCTTAGTCATTGAGCTTAAAGTCGAGGACTGCGATGTCACACGTGTTGTGACGCCCGTGAACCATTTTTAGTAAAATGGAGGGGCTGTCGATCGACACACATGGTGTCTGTCGATCGACAGGGCTCTTAAGGGCTGTCGATCGACACACCTAGTGTCTGTCGATCGACAGGTGCTCGAATTGGTTGGTTTTCTGGTTCGATTTAAGTCGTTCAATTGGACCGGGCCGGTTTGGGTAAACCCTAGGGCTTCGTATTTAAGAGTTTTTGGCCGCATTTGAGCGAACCAAAGTCCCAAAAATCAGAAACAGAGAGTTTGAGAGGAGTTTCTCTTGTTCCTGATAGTTTGTGATTAGGGTTTCGTTCTTGATCGATTTGAGGTGGAATTTCGTGGTGGTTGTTGCTGAATTCGTGTCTAGCCTCAATTCTACCAGAATCTAACCGAAAATCTAAGGTGAGTGCGTGACCATGGCTTCTGGGCCGGTGGATTCGTTAGGGTTGTATGGTGGTAGGTTAAAAACTGATTGATTGTGATGATTGATGTTGTTTCTGTGTGTTTTGTGGTGTATGGATTGTTGGATTGTGTTTGTTGTGCAGGTTTCGTGTTATCGCAGAGGAGGAATCGATCCGAGAGGATAATTGATCGATCTCCTATGAATCTGCGACGACCTGTCGATCGACAGCCCTAGGGTGTGTCGATCGACAGGGTCACACGAGGCTGTCGATCGACACCTAGAGGTTGTGTCGATCGACAGGTGATCGAGGAGCTGTCGATCGACACCTAGAGGTTGTGTCGATCGACAGGGTCCAGTTGAGCTGTCGATCGACAGGCACCGCGGGTGTGTCGATCGACAGGTGTGAACAGGGCTGTCGATCGACACCTAGTGGTAGTGTCGATCGACAGGCTGCCTGTTGGGCTGTGGTTGAGCCGTGTTGTTGTGTTTGCTTTGTGTGTTGTTTGATGCGTGTTTGCCTGAGTGGATCCATCGCGTCTGTGTGCGCAGTCGTAGATGGGAGGACCGTCTCACTGGGTATTTGTGATAATACTCACGCATCTCTTTTAACCATGTGATGCAGGTAAAGGCAAATTGTGATCGTGGAATCATGGCAACGAAGAGGGAGATGATCTAGGGTCTCGGTTTCGTGCTGTGTGTTGTTGTTAATTTCATTTCTGTTTTAGAACTCCGCTAGGTTGCTGGTTTTATTGCATTGGAATTTGTTATTGGAATTGTTTGGTTAGATTTAATGGAATTCTTATTTTGGTTATCCGCTGTTGATTATTTTCTTGAGTTGCTTGGTTGTTGAGGATAGCATTTATGGGAATGCTAATCCGAGACCAAGGGTTTAAATGTTTTTAAAAAAAAAAAAACGGGTCGGGTCGTTTCAGTTTGGTATCAGAGCCCTTACGGTTTTAGGACGGGCTAGAACTGCTAGGATTGAATTTGGTAAATTGCAATTCTGTGAGTTTGGGGGTTCTAGATCATCTTCCTTCGAGCCTTTAAAGAGATTCCACGGTAAGTGTTGATTGTTGTGTTTTGAGTCTTTCTAGTTCTTAGCTGGTCTGCGTGTGAGTGCAGTGAGATGGCTAGAGCTACTAGAGGACGTGGTCGTGGGGGCCGAGGCCGGGGTCGCGGACTCGTGGAGGAGCCAGTGGTTAGTGAGGTTCAGAGTTCCGCGCGAGGGCCTGCGGCAGGTCAGCAGTCGGTGCATGATGGGCAGACTGCCAGTGTGGGGGCCAGTGTGGGTCCTGTAGGGGCTGGTTTGGGTCCTGTTGAGGCTGGTGGTGCTGGTGGTGCTGTTCCAGCTGTGGGTGCGGTTGCGGCCGCGGGTGTAGCCCAAGCTAGAGATGACCGGTTGGCTGATCTGCTGACTCAGTTGTTGGAGCGGTTACCGGGTGCGGTGCCAGTGCAGGCTCCAGTGGTGCCACGAGTGGCAGAGGTGCAGCCGAGGGCTGCGGTTGCTGAGGAGGTTCCGTCGTATATTCGTATGATGGAGCAGATGCAGAGGATCGGTACGGGTTCTTTTGCGGGCAGTGTGAAGCCTGAGGAGGCTGATGAGTGGCGGATGAGGGTGGAGCGGAACTTTCGCTCGATTAGGTGTCCCGAGGGATACAAGGTTGACTTGGCGGTCCATTATTTGGACGGTGATGCACATTTCTGGTGGAGGAGTGTAGCGGCTAGGTGGGCCGGGACTGCGATGGCGTGGTCAGATTTTGTGACGGAGTTCAACTCCAAGTTCTTTCCTCAGGAGGCGTTGGATCGTTTAGAGGCGAGGTTCTTGGACTTGACTCAGGGCACGAGGTCGGTGCGGGAGTATGACGTGGAGTTTAACAGACTCCTGGGTTATGCTGGTAGGAGCTTTGAGGATGAGCAGGCTCAGGTTCGGAGGTTCTTGCGAGGACTTCGTCCGGATTTGCGGACTCGGTGCAGAGGCATCAGGTTCGCGAGTAGAGTGGAGCTGGTAGAGGTGGCTGCGCAGATCGAGGAGGATCTGAGGGAGCAGGCTGCGATTGTAGTTCCAGCTGTTCAGCCTCGGAGGCCTCAGCAGCAGCAGGTGCAGCAGGCAGGTCCTGGCAAAGGCGGCAAGCCTGCGCAAGGGCAGAAGAGGAGGTGGGAAGGTCTTCGGGATCGGGCCAAGGTGGCCGAGGCTGTTACATTTGTGGGAGTCTAGACCACCAGAGGGCGAGTTGCCCGAAGCGGAGTGAGGTTCGAGGAGTTCGGACGTGCTATCAGTGTGGGAGTCGGGGCACATCAGACCGAACTGTCCGAAGTTGCAGCCGTTGGCAGTGGCAGTGGTCCAGCCAGTAGCTCAGTATGGGCCGGTGCAGCCTTTGGATCAGATCGCGGCGATGGAGCGTCCGCCGGCTATGCAGCGCCGGGCGAACCGAGCTCTAGACCGATCACAGGTAACTTTCTAATTTAGACTTTGTAATTCAGTAGTGTAGAATTCTTGGTGCTTGTTTTAGATTGTTTGCCTGTGATAGAAAGTTAGGTTGCTTAGCACTTGGGAATTGTGTAGGGACCTTGTTTGTAGGTGGGTGTGAATCCCACGTGTTGTTTGATTCTGGGAGCATCGAATTGCTTCATTACTCCGGACCATGCTGAGAGAAGTGGTATCCGGAGTGACGCTGGTGAGCGGACTGGACCGGTTATGGTTGCTGGAGGTGAATTTCTAGCTACGCATGGCCGGGCGAAGGAGGTGATATTCTGGTAGCGGGAGAGTTGATGCCAGCTGACTTAGTGATTAGTCCGGTGGAACTGTACGATGTTATCCTTGGTATGGATTGGTTGAATCGGTACAGAGTCCATCTGGATTGTCACGGGGGTCGAGTGGTATTTGAACGTGAAGGTGGAGGTTGGTTTATCAAGGAGTGAGACCGACTTCAGGCAGTCTCGTGATCTCCCTTGTTCAAGCTGAGGCGATGATTGAGAGGGGTTGCGAGGCTTACTTGGACCACGATTGTAATGCCGGAAGCTGTTGGTGGGGTGGCTGTGAGAGATATTCGGGTCGCTCGGGATTTTCGAAGATGTCTTTCAGTCGTTGCAGGGATTACCGCCATCTCGGTCAGATCCTTTCACGATTGAGTTAGAACCCGGAACGACGCCGTTGTCTAAGGCGCCTTACCGAATGCTCCAGCAGAGTTAGCGGAATTGAAGAAGCAGTTGGAGGACTTATTGGAGAAGGGGTTTATTGACCAGTACTTCACCGTGGGGAGCACCGGTGTTGTTCGTGAAGAAGAAAGATGGTAGTTTCCGGTTGTGCATCGATTATCGAGGGCTTAACCGAGTCACGTGAAGAACAAGTATCCTCTTCCGCGAATTGATGAGTTGTTAGATCAGTTGAGAGGGGCTACTTGGTTTTCTAAATTGACTTGGCATCCGGTTACCACCAGATTCCGATCGACGAAGCAGATGTTCGGAAGACGGCTTTCAGGACTCGATATGGGCATTTTGAGTTGTAGTGATGCCATTCGGGTTAACGAATGCACCTGCGGCTTTATGAGGTTGATGAACGGAGTTTTCCAGGGATATCTGGATGAGTTTGTAATCATTTTCATCGACGATATTCTGGTCTATTCGAAGAGTCTGGAGGAACATGAGTTCATTTGAGGAAGTTCTGGAGAAGTTGCGGGAACAGAAGCTGTTTGCGAAGTTGAGTAAGTGTAGTTTCTGGCAGAGAGAGATGGGATTTTTGGGTCACATCGTTTCTGCAGACGGAGTTTCTGTGGATCCGGCGAAGATTCAGTCTATCCGAGAGTGGCCTAGACCGAGGAATGCAACTGAGATCAGGAGTTTTCTTGGGTTGGCAGGCTATTATCGGAGATTCGTCAAAGGTTTTGCGAGTATGGCTCAGTCTATGACGAAGCTGACAGGGAAGGATGTTCCTTTCGTGTGGTCTGCTGATTGTGATCTGAGTTTCGCGAAGCTGAAACGATGTTGACTAGTACACCGTATTGGCGTTACCTGAACCGGGTGAGCCTTATGTGGTGTACACAGATGCTTCGGGAGTTGGTTTGGGTTGTGTGCTGATGCAGCAGGGTAAGGTGATTGCGTATGCTTCAAGGCAGTTGAGGAAGCATGAGGGCAATTATCATGTTCATGATTTAGAGTTGGCTGCAGTGATCTTCGCGTTGAAAATCTGGAGGTCTTACTTGTATGGTGGCAGAGTTCAGGTGTTCACTGATCATCATAATCGAAGTACATTTTTACTCAGCAGAATCTAAATGTACGACAGAGGCGATGGTCAGAGTTGTTGGCTGATTACGACCTGGACATTGTTTACCATCCTGGTAAGGCTAACACTGTAGCAGATGCTCTTAGTCGGAGAAGATATGATTCATCTCAGGAGCGGGATGTGGAGAATTGGTGAGTGTGCTTAGTACTCTGAGGTTGTGTGTTACTTCAGAGGAACCGTTGGGGTTAGCAGCGGCAGATCAGGCGGATCTATTGAGCAGGATCCGAGTAGCTCAGGAGCAGGATCCGGTGTTGATAGATCTCTCCAAGGCTACTGGTTCCGAATATCAGGTTTCTGCTAACGGGACTATCTTAGTGCATGGACGAGTCTGTGTTCCTAAGGATGAGGACTTGAGGCAGGAAATTCTGAGAGAAGCTCATGCGAGTAAGTTTTCGATTCATCCGGGAGCGACTAAGATGTATAGGGATCTGAAGAGGTACTATCATTGGGTCGGGATGAAGAGAGATGTGGCAGTTTGGGTTGCAGCTTGCAATGTGTGTCAGTTGGTGAAGGCTGAGCATCAGGTTCCTAGTGGCTTATTACAGAGTTTACCCATTCCAGAGTGGAAGTGGGACATGATCACTATGGATTTCGTGGTAGGGTTGCCGGTTTCTCGGACCTATGACGCGATTTGGGTGATTGTGGATCGTTTGACTAAGTCAGCACATTTTCTGGCCATTAAGAAGACAGACGGAGCGGAAGTCTTGGCTAAGAAGTATGTGAAGGAAATTGTGAGGTTGCATGGTGTGCCACGAGCATTGTGTCGGATAGAGATCCGAGGTTTGCTTCAGTGTTCTGGAGAGCTTTTCAGGCTGAGATGGGCACTAAGGTGCACATGAGTACAGCTAATCATCCGCAGACGAATGGGCAGTCCGAGAGGACGATTCAGACACTGGAAGATCTGTTGAGGATGTGCGTGCTAGATTGGGGTGGTCATTGGGCGGATCACTTTAGTTTGGTGGAGTTCGCATATAACAACAGTTTTCAGGCGAGTATCGGAATGGCTCCTTTCGAGGCGTTGTATGGGAGGCCATGTCGTACTCCGCTATGCTTTACCCAAGTGGGGGAGAGGAGCATCTTCGGGGCTGATTTTGTTCAGGAAACGACGGAGAAGATCCGTGTTGTGAAGCTGAACATGAAAGAGGCTCAGGATCGGCAGAAGAGTTATGCCGATAGGAGAAGGAAAGAGTTGGAGTTTGCAGTCGGAGATCGAGTGTATCTCAAGATGGAGATGATGCGGGGTCTGAACAGGTCCATATCCGAGGATAAGCTGAGTACGAGGTACATGGGTCCGTTCCGAGTTGTGGAGCGTGTGGGACCAGTTGCTTATCGGTTGGAGCTGCCTCCGATTATGGAGAAATTCCATGATGTATTTCACGTTTCGAAACTCAGGAGATGCTTGCATGCTTCTGAGGAGGTAGCAGTGACGATTCCTGCGGATCTTCAGCCAAATCTGACTGTAGGGATGAGGCCGGTTAGGATTCTTGAGAGAAGTATCAAGGTTCTGCGCCGGAAGAGAGTACCGTTGTTGAGAGTCTTGTGGGACTGTGACGGTATTCAGGAGGAGACTTGGGAACCAGAGGCAAAGATGAAAACGAAGTTCAAGAAGTGGTTCGAGAAGCAAGCAGAAGAGTGAATTCGTTTTTCTTTGTGGTTTCCAGTTTCAGTTTTGTGTTGTGTTCACCGTGTGTGGTGAGGTTTTTGGTTGTGGATTTTTGTATTTTCATTAAGTTGTAATGATTATGACATTTTTCCAGTGAATAAGAAGTGTTTTCTTATGTGTTTGACCTTGAGAGTCATGTGTTTGTGGTTAGAGAACCCCGAAATGGAAGTTTTATTGCGGATAGAACTTGCCAGTTTCGGTGGAGACTCTAACGGTTTGTGTGTTTGTGTGTGAGAGAGTCTCGGAATAGAAGTTTTACGGTGGTTAGAACTGTCTAGTTCCGAGTAGACTCTGCAGGGACATCCGAGGTGAGGGATGGTCCGGGTGATCTGTGATGATCACGTTAGTGATGGTATTCCGGGAGGGGAATATCATGTGAGACCTTAGGAGGTAGTTCCGGTCAGAGGTGCATTATAGACGTTAGGAATTGATTGCATAGCTCAGAGATTGACATCAGTCTTTCTTGGAGATTAGTCTCCGGCAGATCTTGAGAGATGCGTCTCTCCGGGGGGCAGTGGGTTCCCCGCATACCGATCGTTCGTCAGGACTGCGCGGACTGAGATCGTGAGGGTATGGGGATAGTTTGGGAGGTTGCGACCTCTGGCAGATCTCTGCATACCGAGAGCTTGATAGACAGTGTGTCTTGATGGATTGAGGTGTGTGGAGATGATTGAGTATCAAACACCGTCAGGACTGCGCGGACTGAGGTGGGTTGATACTAGACACCTAGAGCTGAGGGGTGACGATCCCGAAAGCTAGATGGTGGTTACGAGCTATGGGCAATCAATGTCTGAGACGGATCTATGTGCATAGGACGGATGAGAACCTTGAGAGGGTCTGGGAGATGTAGTATCCGGTGTAGCTGGCGGGTTAGGCTAGGGTAGCTTGGTGAGTAGTGTTAGAGGATTCGAGGACGAATCCAGTTTTAGTGGGGGAGAATTGTGACGCCCGTGAACCATTTTTTTAGGAAAATGGAGGGGCTGTCGATCGACACACGTAGTGTCTGTCGATCGACAGGGCTCTTAAGGGCTGTCGATCGACACACCTAGTGTTTGTCGATCGACAGGTGCTCGAATTGGCTGGTTTTCTGGTTCGATTTAAGTTGTTCGATTGGACCGGGCCGGTTTGGGTAAACCCTAGGGCTTCGTATATAAGGGTTTTTGGCCGCATTTGAGCGAACCAAGTCCCAAAAACGCAGCCAACAGAGTTTGAGAGGAGTTCTCTGTTTCCTGTGAGTTTTTGAGAATTAGGGTTTCGTTCTTGAGAGTTTTGGAGGAGATTTCTTGTGGAGATTGTCGTGGATTCGTGTCTAGCTTCAGCTCTACCGTTTTCTTTCCAATTAACTCTAAGGTGAGTGCGTGACCATGGCTTCTGGGCCGGTGGATTCGTTAGGGTTGTATGGTGGTAGGTTAAAACTGGTTGATTGTGATGATTGATGTTGTTTCTGTGTGTTTTGTGGTGTATGGATTGTTGGATTGTGTTTGTTGTGCAGGTTTCGTGTTATCGCAGAGGAGGAATCGATCCGAGAGGATAATTGATCGATCTCCTATGAATCTGCGACAACCTGTCGATCGATAGCCCTTGGGTGTGTCGATCGACAGGGTCACACGAGGCTGTCAATCGACACCTAGAGGTTGTGTCGATCGACAGGTGATCGAGGAGCTGTCGATCGACACCTAGAGGTTGTGTCGATCGACAGGGTCCTGTGGAGCTGTCGATCGACAGGGTCCTGTGGAGCTGTCGATCGACAGGGTCCTGTGGAGCTGTCAATCGACAGGCACCGTGGGTGTGTCGATCGACAGGGTCCAGTTGAGCTGTCGATCGACAGGCACCGGGGGTGTGTCGATCGACAGGTGTGAACAGGGCTGTCGATCGACACCTAGTGGTAGTGTCGATCGACAGGCTGCCTGTTGGGCTGTGGTTGAGCCGTGTTGTTGTGTTTGCTTTGTGTGTTGTTTGATGCGTGTTTGCCTGAGCGGATCCTGAGATGATCTAGGGTCTCGGTTTCGTGCTGTGTGGTTTATTGTTATATTTCTGTTTTAGAACTCCGCTAGGTTGTTGGTTTATTGTACTGGAATTTGAATTGAACTGGTTTAGTTTTATGGAATGATTTATTTGGTTATCCGCTGTTGTTTGATTGTCTGTGTTGCTTGGTCGTTGAGGATAGCATTTATGGGAATGCTAGTCCGAGACCAAGGGTTAATGTTTAAAAAAAAAAAAAAAACGGGTCGGGTTGTTTCAGTATTAGCTGTTGTGTTGACAAATTTCTTTCCATACTAATTGTAAAATTTCAGTATATTAAAAAGTTACACGTATATGAATAATTTAGGATTGCGATAAATAGTGTAAATTATTGGAAGGTTAAAATGAATCCTACAAAAATTAAGAATTGTATTTTACCCATTTAAAAATATTGGATCATATAAGGACCATATCTATACCATTTGTTAATTTTCAGACCATTGTCGCATTTCAAACTTGTTATAGTGTATAACTTAAAATATATATATATATACCGGGTCTAATCGTTTTAATATTTTTTTTTCAGAAACTCTGAAAAATAGTTTTTTTTCCTATGAAAACAACTCTGAAAAATAGTTGTTGGATCTCTTATATATTTATATACTAGAGGATCCTCCACGCGTTGCGCGGATTTGAAGTTAATACCAAAAATATACAAAAATTAAGCAAAATATAAGTATATGTTTAGCAAAAATAAAGCAAATTATATGTAATAGTTAGTAAAAAATTTAATTGATTATGAAACTCACTAATCACAATTTTGGTTTACAAAGTTTGATTCTTATATGATCTAATTATATAGCTTCTCCGTATACAACGTTATTTGTATTAATGTTTAATGGTTGTTTGCATAAAACACTCTAAATTAATATTGTTTTAAAACGAGTGAAGGCACTTCCTTCCAAATGTTTTTCCATCGAGGAGATAAGACGCTTGTCTTGATTGCGTCTTCTGCGCCAAGCTTAGATACGATCATGACTAATATATCGTAAACGAGTTCGCTAACCAGATCAGTTTCTTCGATCTTGATCCGTTTGCCTCTTGCTTTTGAAGATGATAATGGTGATGCATCAGTGGATGGGATCAATGATGATGAAGTGAAAAGAACCGGTGAGAGAGACATTAGGAGAATAGATTATTTAGATTGAGACACTAAGCCAGAAAAGAAAAGGAGGTGGGTTTTTTCTACGAGTGAGGGGAAATGAGGATAAAGGCAACCAAATAAATATGGATAGTGTTGTTCTTACAAAACTTTCACCCTAATTTTATTCCCACTAAAATAATTGAAGTTTTTAAGAAATTCCTTTGTCAATTGATAAAAATGTAAAAGAATTTGATATTTGATAAAAATGGAAAAGACTTTGATATTCCTTTCATATAGAATGTACAGAATAAAAAACAAATCATTTCTGTTTTCGAAAAACATAATATACATGCATGCATGTACCAACTACACTGAAAATTTAATTGCAAGATACTATTCGTTTCCTTAGGCATGCATTTTTCCAATATCAAAACCAATTTAGTCAATGAAATTTGTTCTTATGTCTACAGATATATATATATATAACTATCTCTTTTATAATATTTTCTTTGAAATTTTAAATGTTTTACTGATGTTGTTAAAAAAAAATGTTTTACTGATTGGTCAAAATATCATTTGCAGTATTAGCTGTTGTGTTGACAAATTTCTTTCCATACTAATTGTAAAATTTCAGTATATTAAAAAGTTACACGTATATGAATAACTAGGATTGCGATAAATAGTGTAAATTATTGTAAGGTTAAAATGAATCCTACAAAAATTAAGAATTGTATTTTACCCATTTAAAAATATTGGATCATATAAGGACCATATCTATACCATTTGTTAATTTTCAGACCATTGTCGCATTTCAAACTTGTTATAGTGTATAACTTAAAATATATATATATATACCGGGTCTAATCGTTTTAATACTTTTTTTTTCAGAAACTCTGAAAAATAGTTTTTTTTCTTATGAAAACAACTCTGAAAAATAGTTGTTGGATCTCTTATATATTTATATACTAGAGGATCCTCCACGCGTTGCGCGGATTTGAAGTTAATACCAAAAATATACAAAAATTAAGCAAAATATAAGTATATGTTTAGCAAAAATAAAGCAAATTATATGTAATAGTTAGTAAAAAATTTAATTGATTATGAAACTCACTAATCACAATTTTGGTTTACAAAGTTTGATTCTTATATGATCTAATTATATAGCTTCTCCGTATACAACGTTATTTGTATTAATGTTTAATGGTTGTTTGCATAAAACACTCTAAATTAATATTGTTTTAAAACGAGTGAAGGCACTTCCTTCCAAATGTTTTTCCATCGAGGAGATAAGACGCTTGTCTTGATTGCGTCTTCTGCGCCAAGCTTAGATACGATCATGACTAATATATCGTAAACGAGTTCGCTAACCAGATCAGTTTCTTCGATCTTGATCCGTTTGCCTCTTGCTTTTGAAGATGATAATGGTGATGCATCAGTGGATGGGATCAATGATGATGAAGTGAAAAGAACCGGTGAGAGAGACATTAGGAGAATAGATTATTTAGATTGAGACACTAAGCCAGAAAAGAAAAGGAGGTGGGTTTTTTCTACGAGTGAGGGGAAATGAGGATAAAGGCAACCAAATAAATATGGATAGTGTTGTTCTTACAAAACTTTCACCCTAATTTTATTCCCACTAAAATAATTGAAGTTTTTAAGAAATTCCTTTGTCAATTGATAAAAATGGAAAAGAATTTGATATTTGATAAAAATGGAAAAGACTTTGATATTCCTTTCATATAGAATGTACAGAATAAAAAAAAAATCATTTCTGTTTTCGAAAAACATAATATACATGCATGCATGTACCAACTACACTGGAAATTTAATTGCAAGATACTATTCGTTTCCTTAGGCATGCATTTTTCCAATATCAAAACCAATTTAGTCAATGAAATTTGTTCTTATGTCTATATATATATATATAACTATCTCTTTTATAATATTTTCTTTGAAATATTAAATGTTTTACTGATGTTGTTAAAAAAAAAAAATTTTACTGATTGGTCAAAATAGCATTTGCAGTATTAGCTGTTGTGTTGACAGATTTCTTTCCATACTAATTGTAAAATTTCAGTATATTAAAAAGTTACACGTATATGAATAATTTAGGATTGCGATAAATAGTGTAAATTATTGTAAGGTTTAAATGAATCCTACAAAAATTAAGAATTGTATTTTACCCATTAAAAATATTGGATCATATAAGGACCATATCTATACCATTTGTTAATTTTCAGACCATTGTCGCATTTCAAACTGGTTATAGTGAATAACTTAATATATATATATATAAATATATATATACCGAATCTAATCGTTTTTATATATTTTTTCAGAAACTCTGAAAAATAGTTTTTTTTTCTCTGAAAACATCTCTGAAAAATAGTTGTTGGATCTCTTATATATTTATATACTAGAGGATCCTCCACGCGTGTGGATGCCGGAAATCGCACAATTAGATTTGTAAGGGTTTCGAGAGGAAGTTGAGATTTCTGCGTTAAGCTACGAAATAGAAAACGATGAGCCAAGAAAAAACTAGGGTTTGTTATTGCTTTTGTCAATAAAATTGCGGATCCCTTTCTCAAAGGATGTACATCGATATATATACTCGACTAGGTCGGTTTTGGGTTACAACAAGATAAAGGAAATTATCATAATTCTTCGGGACTCGTCACGATCCTCTTTCCTTATTGAGTTTATTTTCTCGAAGAAAAAGGAAGTTTTCCTTATTTCGCCGATGATCTCTCCTTTGAAGGTGGCTTCCCTCGTGGGCTTCTCCTGATGGGTTAGACTTCTTCTGAACTCGTCAGCCCGATAGGCTTGCCACTCTTAGCGACTAACCTGTTCTTCAGAAGGGACTCTCCTCGGCGAAATGTAGTGGATCCCGTTTAACTAGAAATATGCAAGGCCTTTCGTTTAGCAGGTTTTGCCTAGGCAGTTCGACTCGCAGATTTTGCCTAAGCGGTTTGGTTTGCTCGGCCAAAACTGAACCAGAGAGCTCGGCCAAAACTGAACCAGGCAGCTCGGCCAAACTGCCTGAGCGGTTCGGCCAAAAACTACCTGGACGGGCTCGGCCAAAACTGCCTAGGCGGTTCGGCCAAACCTGTCTGGACTGGCTCGGCCAAACCTGTCTGGGCGGTTCGGCCAAAACTGCCTAGGTGGTTCGGCCAAAACTGCCTAGGTGGTTCGACCAAACCTGTCTGGGCGGTTCGGCCAGTTTTCCAGGTTTGGCCAAACTTTTCCTGGCTAGGCCAAATTTGGCCTAACTCTCAAATTTGGCGGCGACAGTGTATTTGGCTGTTTGGCTAGTTCGCCTACTCGACAACTCGACCATGTCACAGCGCTTTTGTCATTACCGACTGTTGTTCTCGGGGAAGGGATTTCCGACCCCAAAAGTTAGCCCCCCAGCCTGCTAATATGGTAATAATAGCTAGGCGGTAAATTGTTGAAGTAAAGAGAACAATAGTCAAGAAAACGTTTTACCATGGTAAAAGACTTCGAAGAGACCGATGTGATGTTTTGATCGGGTCCTCCTTTTGTCTGATGAAAATTTCCAGTGTTCTTGAAGATAAAAGACACTGAGGTTCCTGAAATGTACTGTCTTTCACGTTTCCCGAGGTAAAGTGATTTTCTCTTATAAAACCAAGTTTCCCCTTCACTTTCACCTCATATCTCTTATCTCCACCCTCTCTCTAGAAGGTACCCTCTCTCTCCCTTAATGTTCACTTGATTGTTTTTTTTTTCTTTTTGAACCGGTTTTTGAAACCAGATTTTGGCCGAACCGGGTTCTACTTTTGGTCGAGGAGGTCCTTTTCGCCGAAGAGGTCTTTTTGGCCGAGGAGGAGTTTTTCGCGGAGGAAGAGTTTAGACGGATTTCGCCGAACCGAGTTTTGGCCGAAGCGAGGCTAGAGGCGGTTTTGGCCGAACCGGTTTGCGTTTTGTCCGAACCGAGTTTTGGCCGAAGCGAGGTTGGAGGTGGTTTTGGCCGAACCGGTTTGCGTTTTTTGGCCGAACCGTTTGTGAAGTTTCGCCGAACCGGACCGTGGTTTTTTTGCCGAGCCGGCGTGCAACGTTTTGGCCGAACCGTCACTTTTGGCTGAACCGGTCCGCGGACTTTTGGCCGAACCGGTCCGCGACTTTTGGCCGAACCGGTCCGCGTTGTTTTGGCCGAACCGGTCCGCGAGTTTTTGGCCGAACCGGTCCGCGACTTTTGGCCGAACCGGTCCGCGGACTTGTGGCCGAACCGGTCCGCGACTTTTGGCCTAACCGGTCCGCGACTTTTGGCCGAACTGGTCTGCGAGTTTTTGGCCGAACCGGTCCGCGACTTTTGGCCGAACCGGTCTGCGAGTTTTGGCCGAACCGGTCCGCGAGTTTTGGCCGAACCGGTCCGCGAGTTTTTGGCCGAACCGGACCAGTTGAGACATTTGGCCGAACCGGTTCCGAGCAAGTTTTGGCCGAACCGGACCAGTTGAGACATTTGGCCAAACCGGTTCCTCGCAAAATTTTGACCGAACCGGACCGGTTGAGAGGTTTGGCCGAACCGGTTCTGGGCAAATTTTTGGCCGAAGCGGACTGGTTGGGACGTTTTGGCCGAACCGGTCCCTCGCGAAATTTTGGCCGAACCGCTTCGAAGAGTTTTGGCCGAACCGCTTCGAAGAGTTTTGGCCGAACCGCTTCGAGGGATTTTCGCCGGACCAAAGATTTCGCCGAGCCCAAGATTTCGCCGAACCGGTCCAAGATGGAATTGGCCGAGGCCGAGACGGGTAGCTGTTTCGCCGAACCGGTCTAAGCTGGGATTGGCCCAGGCGGAGACGACGCATGTTTTGCCGAGACCGGGTAGCTCTTTCGCCGAACCGGTCCAACAAGGATTGGCAGAGACGGCTCAAACAACCTCCGAGTGAAT
Source organism: Arabis alpina (assembly GCA_900128785.1). NCBI lineage: Eukaryota > Viridiplantae > Streptophyta > Magnoliopsida > Brassicales > Brassicaceae > Arabis > Arabis alpina. The sequence goes on from LT669794.1 coordinate 50,348,072, forward strand.
TTGCCGATCGTTCACGCGAGGATTGAGGAACACGGGTCCGGACCTTTCGGCTAGACTGATCATCTATAAGTTTTCGCCGAGAGAATTTTTGAACAAATCCAGTTCCGTTTAAGGATACTTGCTTGGTTGACTAAGTCTTTAGTAAAGGTTTATAGGTCGTTTACACTTGAAACGCCTTTGGCTGTTCGTACCAACGTTGTTGTTAGGTTTGTGATTGTAGGGTAGCAAAACTGCAAGTGTGGTTTCGCTCTTCTCCTACCAAAGCTTGTTGTCGGGTTTCCATTTTTACCAACGTTGTTGTTGGGTTTTGTAGAATGGCGGTGCTTTCCGAACACGTCTGTTCAGAAGCGATCACACCTTTTGACTTGACCAACGTGTTGTCGGGTTTTCTAAATGATTATTCGGTGTATAAACTTAAGTAATCATTGGCAGCTGCTTTTTACCAACGATGTTGTTGGGTTTTTGAATGAACGTCCAGGGTCAACAGCCCTGGATCTGAACATTAGAATCAGCCGGGGTCAAAAGCCCAGAAACTGATCGTTATAACTTATATAGCGCGCTTAGGATCCGATGATGGATGTCAACGTGTTCAGGTTCACACCTTGTTGTTGTGGCCAGCAGCAACGACAGTGGATTGAACTTGCTTGAAAAAGGCTTTGAATCATCCGTATAGGATGTAGCTGATGAAGTCTAAGAGACTTGTGTTAAGTGAATCCTGAGAAGGATGTGGACGAAGTACTCGAGACTTGTCTAATAAATCTAGAAAAGGATGTTTGATGTTTTCCAGCATGGTGGAAGTAAATAATGGGAGTATACGAGTATACGTACCCACTCCCCCCCCTCCTTTTTTTTTTTGGAGGAGGGCAACTGAACTCGTCCGGAGACAAGCTGCCTACGTACCCTTTTGCAGGGATCAAGTCGCCTCGTAGTTCATTCCAGAGGCCTCAAGAGGTACTAATGGCAGTACTCTTCGAGTGCCTTGCAAACCACTAGGGAGTGGTGTGGTGGCTTGGTCGGTGACGTAGGTTCGCGGTGGTGACAGGCTGCAGACCTTGCTACTTGCAGATGCGTTGGCTTTGCGTTTTTAATAGCTTCTGCGAGCTGTAACTGCTATAGAAGGTCGGTTAAATCTTTGACGTGTTCGGAGCTGGTCCTTGTTCTCTTTCGTGATTCTTGAGGTAAAGATTCCTCTTTCTTTTTTTCGGTGTTCCTTAGCTTGTGCTCTGCCATGAAACACATACGAGACTCCTTCTGGTTGCCCCATACCGTTTTTATGCCGATGAGTGTTGGGAATTTGAGGCATAAGTGGTATGTTGAAGGCACAACTCTCATCAGGTTGAGCCAAGGAGTCCCCATGATCATGTTGTAGATTGCTGGATGATCGGAGACGGTGAAGTCGACCATCTTCTTAACGTTGCCAGCTTGGACGGGAAGGCGAATTGTTCCCATCGTCATGGTTGTCTCGCCAGAGAAGCCTGTTATATATTTAGGCCTCCCCTTGATTGTGGATAGATCGATCTTCATTCGCTCAAGTGTTTTCTTGAAGATGACATCCACCGAGCTTCCTGTATCAATAAGAACGCGAGCAACGTTGAAGTCGTAAACAGTCAAGTTGATTACCAAGGGATCATTGTGTGGTTGATCGAGGCCCTCGGTGTCTTTTTCATCGAAGGTGATGGGGTCGCTGGAAAGTCTTGGCTTTGCAGATGCTGATATGTTTGTACAGACGTCAGTGCGGCGTTGGTAAGCTTCGATCGCAGTCTCGTTGTCAGCACAATACTGCGAACCTCCCATTATCATGTTGATAATTTTGTGCTGGTATTCGTTTTCCATGCCATCATCGCGTCGTTGGCGTCTGGGAATATCCTCTTGTTGTTCGGTGTCAACAGGAGCTTCCTCCTCTGACTTAAAGTCTGACAGGCTGACGTTGCCTTTCAAAGTGCCTTCAGTCAGTTTGGCTATGAGCTGCTGCCCCAACTCCAGACACTTTGCAGTTGAGTGTCCATTCGCCTTGTGGAAGTCGCAGTATAGCTCCTCGTCGTACTCCTTCGGTTCTTCGTAACCCGATGACTCTACTCGGTAGTTATGGACCCCTCCGGATCCTTCTTCGTATTGGACGTAGGCGGGATACGCAGTGTGAGCTGGCTCTCTGGCCTGTTTCGCCTTCCCACCATTCCTAGCACGGACTTCTTCTTCGGTTCGAGCAAAGTCAGCAGCACGGTGTAGAGCGTCTTGGATCGTTGTTGGCGTGTTGAGACTCATCTCTTGCCAGAACGGAGACGGACACCGAAGCGCGCCTCGTAAGGCCTCTAGGGCTGATTTGTTGCTGGTACCTTCAACTTTTGACAACGTGTTCTTGAACTTTGTCATGAAAGACCAAAGACTCTCGGTCTCGCCTTGCTTGTTATTCCATAGTTCGGAGTCGTAGATCTTCCGTTCCATGAAGATGTTGTAATGCTGCACGAACAACTCGGAAAGCTGGAGGAAAGTGTGAACCGAATTCTTCTCCAGCTTGTAGAACCATTGAAGGGCAGGTCCCTTGAGGCTTTCCACGAATAGCTTGCAGTAGACGATGTCCTTTTCGGCTTTCTTGAAGTTTGCTCTCCCCAAGGCCACTTCGAATTCCATCAGATGATCCGAAGGATCTGTAGTTCCTTCGTAAACTGGTAACTTGATTCTTCCGGGGTCGGAGATTTTTGTCCTCGCGATTCCTTCGTCGAAAGGCGTGTTCCTTGCCTTTTCCAGCACCTGAGCGATGGCGGGAGCCTTTCCTGTTCCGTGGTGCATCTGCGATTGGGTATGCTTTAGGTCAGAGGTTACCCGATCCATCTGAGCCTTTAGTGCAGCGAGCTCTGAAGCGTAAGATCGTTTGAACGCTCTTCGCTTTTTCTTCTTCTTGTACCGCTCTTCGTTAGAGTAGTTGGTTTACTCCGAGGTGTCTTTCACAACCTCTGTCTTGGAAGAGCCTGACGCGCTTTGGGTGTTCGAGGCACGTGGTTCTTGTCGGACTCCTTCTGCACCTTCCCCTCGTGTATGCTTCGTGGGAGCTGGTGCTTCTTCGTCAGAGATGTCCACGACGCGTTCGGGAGACTTGTCAGTTTCTCGACGCGGCGGTGGTGGTGGTAGATCTTCTGGGTTTCCCTGCGTAGTGCGAGGCGCTGAGAAGTTAAGGCGTTGAGGGTCGACGCGCGCCCTAAGTCTTGCGGTGTCGGGTCTTCCGCGCTTTCTTCTCGAAAGAGCTTTCAGTTCCTTCAAATTTGCCTCGATAATCTTGGCTTGCTTCTTCTGTTCGGTGAGGAAGGTATCTAGCATCTTCTTCACCTCGGTTATGTCACCGTGAGCAGGAGCTTTGGCCGCAGTAGCCTCCACCGAAAGTTCTTTCTCCTGGTTGTTTCTGTGAGACGTGTTTTCTTCGCCGCTCACCATCTTTGACAATAGCTTTTTAATGTAAGAAATTCTCTAGTTCCCCTTAGTCGGCGCCAAATTGTGGATGCCGGAAATCGCACAATTAGATTTGTAAGGGTTTCAAGAGGAAGTTGAGATTTCTGCGTTAAGCTACGAAATAGAAAACGATGAGCAAAGAAAAAACTAGGGTTTGTTATTGCTTTGTATTGCTTTTGTCAATAAAATTGCGGATCCCTTTCTCAAAGGATGTACATCGATATATATACTCGACTAGGTCGGTTTTTGGTTACAACAAGATAAAGGAAATTATCCTAATTCTTCGGGACTCGTCACGATCCTCTTTCCTTATTGAGTTTATCTTCTCGAAGAAAACGGAAGTTTTCCTTATTTCGCCGATGATCTCTCCTTCTGAAGGTGGCTTCCCTCGTGGGCTTCTCCTAATGGGCTAGACTTGTTCTGAACTCGTCAGCCCGATAGGCTTGCCACTCTTAGCGACTAACCTGTTCTTCAGAAGGGACTCTCCTCGGCGAAATGTAGTGGATCCCGTTTAACTAGAAATATGCAAGGCCTTTCGTTTAGCAGGTTTTGCCTAGGCAGTTCGACTCGCAGATTTTGCCTACGCGGTTTGGTTTGCTCGGCCAAAACTGAACCAAAGAGCTCGGCCAAAACTGAACCAGGCAGCTCGGCCAAACTGCCTGAGCGGTTCGGCCAAAAACTGCCTGGACGGGCTCGGCCAAAACTGCCTAGGCGGTTCGGCCAAACCTGTCTGGACAGGCTCGGCCAAACCTGTCTGGGCGGTTCGGCCAAAACTGCCTAGGCGGTTCGACCAAACCTGTCTGGGCGGTTCGGCCAGTTTTCCTGGTTTGGCCAAACTTTTCCCGGCTAGGCCAAATTTGGCCTAACTCTCAAATTTGGCGGCGACAGTGTATTTGGCTGTTTGGCTGGTTCGCCTGCTCGACAACTCGACCATGTCACAGCGCTTTTGTCATTACCGACTGTTGTTCTCGGGGAAGGGATTTCCGACCCCAAAAGTTAGCCCCCCAGCCTGCTAATATGGTAATAATAGCTGGGCGGTAAATTGTTGAAGTGAAGAGAACAATAGTCAAGAAAACGTTTTACCATGGTAAAAGACTTCGAAGAGACCGAGGTGATGTTTTGATCGGGTCCTCCTTTTGTCTGATGAAAATTTCCAGTGTTCTTGAAGATAAAAGACACTGAGGTTGGGAGCCCACGAGTAACAAGTCACGCCGACCTCTACTGCAAGACTGGGCCTAGAAGACGAGCTCTCGGATTTGGGCCCATGACGAGGACAAGGTCTAAACCGAGAGGCGGCGCCGACTATGCTGAGAGAGAATCCCGAAGATTTAGGGATTTGAGCTTATCTCTTTAGGCATAGATTTAGGCCGACTTAGATTTGTATAAATAGACCGAGGATACCTCCAAAAAGGGGATCCGCAATTTTACACAGAAACTATTGCAAAAGCTTAATAACAAACTCTCTTGAGATCTTCGCTAAGTGTTTCTCATCTCAGAGCTTCCAGACCTAGACCATTGACTATTTCAACTGTGCAGGTTTCCACCACTACAATGTAAATTATTGTAAGGTTTAAATGAATCCTACAAAAATTAAGAATTGTATTTTACCCATTAAAAATATTGGATCATATAAGGACCATATCTATACCATTTGTTAATTTTCAGACCATTGTCGCGTTTCAAACTGGTTATAGTGAATAACTTAATATATATATATACCGGGTCTAATCGTTTTTATATATTTTTTTTCAGAAACTATGAAAAATAGTTTTTTTTTCTCTGAAAACATCTCTGAAAAATAGTTGTTGGATCTCCTATATATTTATATACTAGAGGATCCTCCACGCGTTGCGCGGATTTGAAGTTAATACCAAAAATATACAAAAATTAAGCAAAATATAAGTATATGTTTAGCAAAAATAAAGCAAATTATATGTAATAGTTAGTAAAAAATTTAATTGATTATGAAACTCACTAATCACAATTTTTGTTTACAAAGTTTGATTCTTATATGATCTAATTATATAGCTTCTCCGTATACAACGTTATTTGTATTAATGTTTAATGGTTGTTTGCATAAAACACTCTAAATTAATATTGTTTTAAAACGAGTGAAGGCACTTCCTTCCAAATGTTTTTCCATCGAGGAGATAAGACGCTTGTCTTGATTGCGTCTTCTGCGCCAAGCTTAGATACGATCATGAATAATATATCGTCAACGAGTTCGCTAAACAGATCAGTTTCTTCGACCTTGATCCGTTTGCCTCTTGCTACGAGTGAGGGGAAATGAGGATAAAGGCAACCAAATAAATATGGATAGTGTTGTTCTTACAAAACTTTCACCCTAATTTTATTCCCACTAAAATAATTGAAGTTTTTAAGAAATTCCTTTGTCAATTGATAAAAATGGAAAAGAATTTGATATTTGATAAAAATGGAAAAGACTTTGATATTCCTTTCATATAGAATGTACAGAATAAAAAACAAATCATTTCTGTTTTCGAAAAACATAATATACATGCATGCATGTACCAACTACACTGAAAATTTAATTGCAAGATACTATTCGTTTCCTTAGGCATGCATTTTTCCAATATCAAAACCAATTTAGTCAATGAAATTTGTTCTTATGTCGATATATATATATATATATATATAACTATCTCTTTTATAATATTTTCTTTGAAATTTTAAATGTTTTACTAATGTTGTTAAAAAAAAATGTTTTACAGATTGGTCAAAATAGCATTTGCAGTATTAGCTGTTGTGTTGACAGATTTCTTTCCATACTAATTGTAACATTTCAGTATATTAAAAAGTTACACGTATATGAATAATTTAGGATTGCGATAAATAGAGTAAATTAATGTAAGGTTTAAATGAATCCTACAAAAATTAAGAATTGTATTTTACCCATTTAAAAATATTGGATCATATAAGGACCATATCTATACCATTTGTTAATTTTCAGACCATTGTCGCGTTTGAAACTGGTTATAGTGAATAACTTAAAATATATATATATATACCGGGTCTAATCGTTTTTATATTTTTCTTTTCAGAAACTCTGAAAACTAGTTTTTTTTCTTCTGAAAACATCTCTGAAAAATAGTTGTTGGATCTCTTATATATTTATATACTAGAGGATCCTCCACGCGTTGCGCGGATTTGAAGTTAATACCAAAAATATACAAAAATTAAGCAAAATATAAGTATATGTTTAGCAAAAATAAAGCAAATTATATGCAATAGTTAGTAAAAAATTTAATTGATTATGAAACTCACTAATCACAATTTTGGTTTACAAAGTTTGATTCTTATATGATCTAATTATATAGCTTCTCCGTATACAACGTTATTTGTATTAATGTTTAATGGTTGATTGCATAAAACACTCTAAATTAATATTGTTTTAAAATGAGTGAAGGCACTTCCTTCCAAATGTTTTTCCATCGAGAAGATAAGACGCTTGTCTTGATTGCGTCTTCTGCGCCAAGCTTAGATACGATCATGAATAATATATCGTCAACGTGTTCGCTAATCAGATCAGTTTCTTCGACCTTGATCCATTTGCCTCTTGCTTTTGAAGATGATAATGGTGATGCATCAGTGGATGGCATCAATGATGATGAAGTGAAAAGAACTGGTGAGAGAGACATTAGGAGAATAGATTATTTAGATTGAGACACTAAGCCAGAAAAGAAAAGGAGGTGGGTTTTTTCTACGAGTGAGGGGAAATGAGGATAGAGGCAACCAAATAAATATGGATAGTGTTGTTCTTACAAAACTTTCACCCTAATTTCATTCCCACTAAAATAATTGAAGTTTTTAAGAAATTCCTTTGTCAATTGATAAAAATAAAAAAGAATTTGATATTTGATAAAAATGGAAAAGACTTTGATATTCCTTTCATATAGAATGTACAGAATAAAAAACAAATCATTTCTGTTTTCGAAAAACAAAATATACATGCATGCATGTACCAACTACACTAAAAATTTAATTGCAAGATACTATTCGTTTCCTTAGGCATGCATTTTTCCAATATCAAAACCAATTTAGTCAATGAAATTTGTTCTTATGTCTATATATATATATAACTATCTCTTTTATAATATTTTCTTTGAAATATTAAATGTTTTACTGATGTTGTTAAAAAAAAATGTTTTACAGATTGGTCAAAATAGCATTTTCAGTATTAGTTGTTGTGTTGACAGATTTCTTTCCATACTAATTGTAAAATTTCAGTATATTAAAAATTTACACGAATATGAATAATTTAGGATTGCGATAAATAGTGTATGTTGGGGTGAGATCTCACTCAGGTAGAGATCGTCAAGAAAATGACTAAGTACCAGAGGTAGGCGCGCAGTTATCTGGACCAGCTCTGTCTCAGGGACCAGCTCTGTCTCAGGGACCAGCTCTGTCTCTGGGACCGGCTCTCCAGAATAACTAGGACTAGGACCTCGGCACCTTTCCAGGACGACGTCTGTAGTAGTCATTTAGTTTCCAAGAGACCGTTGTGACCATTTCACTCCAAGACAGGGAATGGGCCGAGGTCAGAGGGCCCACATTGGAAAGAACGAGTCGGGAGCCCACGAGTAACAAGTCACGCCGACCTCTACTGCAAGACTGGGCCTAGAAGACGAGCTCTCGGATTTGGGCCCATGACGAGGATAAGGTCAAAACCGAGAGGCAGCGCCGACTATGCTGAGAGAGAATCCCAAAGATTTAGGGATTTGAGCTTATCTCTTTAGGCATAGATTTAGGCCGACTTAGATTTGTATAAATAGACCGAGGATACCTCCAAAAAGGGGATCCGCAATTTTACACAGAAACTATTGCAAAAGCTTAATAACAAACTCTCTTGAGATCTTCGCTAAGTGTTTCTCATCTCAGAGCTTCCAGACCTAGACCATTGACTATTTCAACTGTGCAGGTTTCCACCACCACAATGTAAATTATTGTAAGGTTTAAATGAATCCTACAAAAATGAAGAATTGTATTTTACCCATTAAAAATATTGGATCATATAAGGACCATATCTATACCATTTGTTAATTTTCAGACCATTGTCGCGTTTCAAACTGGTTATAGTGAATAACTTAATATATATATATATATACCGGGTCTAATCGTTTTTATATATTTTTTTTCAGAAACTATGAAAAATAGTTTTTTTTCTCTGAAAAATAGTTGTTGGATCTCCTATATATTTATATACTAGAGGATCCTCCACGCGTTGCGCGGATTTGAAGTTAATACCAAAAATATACAAAAATTAAGCAAAATATAAGTATATGTTTAGCAAAAATAAAGCAAATTATATGTAATAGTTAGTAAAAAATTTAATTGATTATGAAACTCACTAATCACAATTTTGGTTTACAAAGTTTGATTCTTATATGATCTAATTATATAGCTTCTCCGTATACAACGTTATTTGTATTAATGTTTAATGGTTGTTTGCATAAAACACTCTAAATTAATATTGTTTTAAAACGAGTGAAGGCACTTCCTTCCAAATGTTTTTCCATCGAGGAGATAAGACGCTTCTCTTGATGGCGTCTTCTGCGCCAAGCTTAGATACGATCATGAATAATATATCGTCAACGAGTTCGCTAATCAGATCAGTTTCTTCGACCTTGATCTGTTTGCCTCTTGCTTTTGAAGATGATAATGGTGATGCATCAGTGGATGGGATCAATGATGATGAAGTGAAAAGAACTGGTGAGAGAGACATTAGGAGAATAGATTATTTAGATGGAGACACTAAGCCCGAAAAGAAAAGGAGGTGGGTTTTTTCTACGAGTGAGGGGAAATGAGGATAAAGGCAACCAAATAAATATGGATAGTGTTGTTCTTACAAAACTTTCACCCTAATTTTATTCCCACTAAAATAATTGAAGTTTTTAAGAAATTCCTTTGTCAATTGATAAAAATGGAAAAGAATTTGATATTTGATAAAAATGGAAAAAACTTTGATATTCCTTTCATATAGAATGTACAGAATAAAAAACAAATCATTTCTATTTTCGAAAAACATAATATACATGCATGCATGTACCAACTACACTAAATATTTAATTGCAAGATACTATTCGTTTCCTTAGGCATGCATTTTTCCAATATCAAAACCAATTTAGTCAATGAAATTTGTTCTTATGTCTATATATATATATAACTATCTCTTTTATAATATTTTCTTTGAAATTTTAAATGTTTTACTAATGTTGTTAAGAAAAAATGTTTTACGGATTGGTCAAAATAGCATTTGCAGTATTAGCTGTTGTGTTGACAGATTTCTTTCCATACTAATTGTAAAATTTCAGTATATTAAAAAGTTACACGTATATGAATAATTTAGGATTGCGATAAATAATGTAAATTAATGTAAGGTTTAAATGAATCCTACAAAAATTAAGAATTGTATTTTACCCATTTAAAAATATTGGATCATATAAGGACCATATCTATACCATTTGTTAATTTTCAGACCATTGTCGCATTTGAAACTGGTTATAGTGAATAACTTAAAATATATATGTATATACCGGGTCTAATCGTTTTTATATTTTTCTTTTCAGAAACTCTGAAAACTAGTTTTTTTTTGTTCTGAAAACATCTCTGAAAAATAGTTGTTGGATCTCTTATATATTTATATACTAGAGGATCCTCCACGCGTTGCGCGGATTTGAAGTTAATACCAAAAATATACAAAAATTAAGCAAAATATAAGTATATGTTTAGCAAAAATAAAGCAAATTATATGTAATAGTTAGTAAAAAATTTAATTGATTATGAAACTCACTAATCACAATTTTTGTTTACAAAGTTTGATTCTTATATGATCTAATTATATAGCTTCTCCGTATACAACGTTATTTGTATTAATGTTTAATGGTTGTTTGCATAAAACACTCTAAATTAATATTGTTTTAAAACGAGTGAAGGCACTTCCTTCCAAATGTTTTTCCATCGAGAAGATAAGACGCTTGTCTTGATTGCGTCTTCTGCGCCAATCTTAGATACGATCATGAATAATATATCGTCAACGTGTTCGCTAATCAGATCAGTTTCTTCGACCTTGATCCGTTTGCCTCTTGCTTTTGAAGATGCTAATGGTGATGCATCAGTGGATGGGATCAATGATGATGAAGTGAAAAGAACTGGTGAGAGAGACATTAGGAGAATAGATTATTTAGATTGAGACACTAAGCCAGAAAAGAAAAGGAGGTGGGTTTTTTCTACGAGTGAGGGGAAATGAGGATAGAGGCAACCAAATAAATATGGATAGTGTTGTTCTTACAAAACTTTCACCCTAATTTTATTCCCACTAAAATAATTGAAGTTTTTAAGAAATTCCTTTGTCGATTGATAAAAATGGAAAAGAATTTGATATTTGATAAAAATGGAAAAGACTTTGATATTCCTTTCATATAGAATGTACAGAATAAAAAACAAATCATTTATGTTTTCGAAAAACATAATATACATGCATGCATGTACCAACTACACTGAAAATTTAATTGCAAGATACTATTTGTTTCCTTAGGCATGCATTTTTCCAATATCAAAACCAATTTAGTCAATGAAATTTGTTCTTATGTCTATATATATATGAAACGACCCGACCCGTTTTTTTTTTTTTTTAAACAATAAGCTCTTAGTCTCAGACTAGCATTCCCATAAATGCTTGTCCTCCACAACCAAGCCACACAAACAAACAATCAACAGCGGATAACAACCAATTAAACCATAACTCAATTCCATTAAAACTAAACCAGTTCAACTCAAATTCCAATACAATAAAACCAGCAACCTAGCGGAGTTCTAAACAGAAATGGAAAAGCAATACAATCACACAGCAACACCAAACCGAGACCCTAGATCATCTCCCTCTTCGTTGCCATGATTCCACGATCACAATTTGCCTTTACCTGCACCACATGGTTAAAAGAGATGCGTGAGTATTATCACAAATACCCAGTGAGACGGTCCTCCCATCTACGACTGCGCACACAGACGCGATGGATCCGCTCAGGCAAACACGCATCAAACAATACACAAAACAAACACAACAACACGGCTCAACCACAGCCGACAGGCAGCCTGTCGATCGACACTACCACTAGGTGTCGATCGACAGCCCGTTCACACCTGTCGATCGACACACCCACGGTGCCTGTCGATCGACAGCTCAACTGGACCCTGTCGATCGACACAACCTCTAGGTGTCGATCGACAGCTCCTCGATCACCTGTCGATCGACACAACCTCTAGGTGTCGATCGACAGCCTCGTGTGACCCTGTCGATCGACACACCCTAGGGCTGTCGATCGACAGGTCGTCGCAGATTCATAGGAGATCGATCAATTATCCTCTCGGATCGACTCCTCCTCTGCGATAACACGAAACCTGCACAACAAACACAATCCAACAATCCATACACCACAAAACACACAGAAACAACATCAATCATCACAATCAATCAGTTTTAACCTACCACCATACAACCCTAACGAATCCACCGGCCCAGAAGCCATGGTCACGCACTCACCTTAGATTTTCGGTTAGATTCTGGTAGAATGAGGCTAGACACGAATTCAGCAACAACCACCACGAAATTCCACCTCAAATCAATCAAGAACGAAACCCTAATCACAAACTATCAGGAACAAGAGAAACTCCTCTCAAACTCTCTGTTTCTGATTTTTGGGACTTTGGTTCGCTCAAATGCGGCCAAAAACTCTTAAATACGAAGCCCTAGGGTTTACCCAAACCGGCCCGGTCCAATTGAACGACTTAAATCGAACCAGAAAACCAACCAATTCGAGCACCTGTCGATCGACAACCACTAGGTATGTCGATCGACAGCCCTTAAGAGCCCTGTCGATCGACAGACACCAAGTGTGTCGATCGACAGCCCCTCCATTTCCTCAAAAAAATGGTTTACGGGCGTCACAATTCTCCCCCACTAATACTGGATTCGTCCTCGAATCCTCTAACACTACCCACCAATCTACCCTGGCCTAACCCGCCAGCAACACCGGAGACTACATCTCCCAGACCTTCCCGAGGTTCACATCCGTCCTATGCATATAGACCCGTCTCAGACATTGATTGCCCATAGCTCATAACCACCATCTAGCTTCGGGATCGTCACCCCTCAGCTCTAGGTGTCTAGTATCAACCCACCTCAGTCCGCGCAGTCCTGACGGTGTTCGATACTCAACCATCTCCACACACCTCAATCCATCAAGACACACAGTCTATCAAGCTCTCGGTATGCAAAGATCTGCCAGAGGTCGCAACCTCCAAAACCATCCCCATACCCTCACGATCTCAGTCCGCGCAGTCCTGACGATCGATCGGTATGCAGGGAACCCACTGTCCCCCGGAGAGACGCATCTCTCAAGATCTGCCAAGAAAGACCGAGGTCTAACTCTGAGCTACGCAATCAATTCCTAACGTCTATAATGCACCTCTGACCGGAACTACCTCCTAAGGTCTCACATGATATTCCCCTCCCGGAATACCATCACAAACGTGATCACCACAGATCACCCGGACCATCCCTCACCTCGGATGTCCCTGCAGAGTCTCTCCCGGAACTAGACAGTTCTAACAACCGTAAAACTTCTATTCCGAGACTCTCACACACACACACACACAATCCGCTAGAGTCCCCACCGAAACTGGCAAGTTCTATCCGCAATAAAGCTTCCATTTCGGGGTTCTCTAACCACAAACACATGACTCTCAAAGTCAAACACATAAGAAAAACACTTTCTTATTCACTGGAAAAATGTCATAATCATTACACTTTAATGAAAATACAAAAATCCACAACCAAAAACCTCACCACACACGGTGATCACAGCACAAAACTGAAACTGGAAACCACAAAGAAAAACGAATTCACTCTTCTGCTTGCTTCTCGAACCACTTCTTGAACTTCGTTTTCATCTTTGCCTCTGGTTCCCAAGTCTCCTCCTGAATACCGTCACAGTCCCACAAGACTCTCAACAACGGCACTCTCTTCCGGCGCAGAACCTTGATACTTCTCTCAAGAATCCTAACCGGCCTCATCCCAACAGTCAGATTTGGCTGAAGATCTGCGGGAATCGTCACTGCTACCTCCTCAGAAGCATGCAAGCATCTCCTGAGTTTCGAAACGTGAAACACATCATGGAATTTCTCCATAATCGGAGGCAGCTCCAACCGATAAGCAACTGGTCCCACACGTTCCACAAGCCGGAACGGACCCATGTACCTCGTACTCAGCTTATCCTCGGATATGGACCTGTTCAGACCCCGCATCATCGCCATCTTGAGATACACTCGATCTCCGACTGCAAACTCCAACTCTTTCCTTCTCCTATCGGCATAACTCTTCTGCCGATCCTGAGCTTCTTTCATGTTCAGCTTCACAACACGGATCTTCTCCGTCGTCTCCTGAACAAAATCAGCCCCAAAGATGCTCCTCTCCCCCACTTGGGTAAAACATAGCGGAGTACGACATGGCCTCCCATACAACGCCTCAAAAGGAGCCATTCCGATACTCGCCTGAAAACTGTTGTTATATGCGAACTCCACCAAACTCAAGTGATCCGCCCAATGACCACCCCAATCTAGCACGCACATCCTCAACAGATCTTCCAGTGTCTGAATCGTCCTTTCGGACTGCCCATCCGTCTGCGGATGATTAGCTGTACTCATGTGCACCTTAGTGCCCATCTCAGCCTGAAAAGCTCTCCAGAACACTGACGCAAACCTCGGATCCCGATCCGACACAATGCTCGCTGGCACACCATGCAACCTCACAATTTCCTTCACATACTTCTTAGCCAAGACCTCAGCTCCGTCTGTCTTCTTAATGGCCAGAAAATGTGCTGACTTAGTCAGACGATCCACAATCACCCAAATCGCGTCATAGGTCCGAGAAACCGGCAACCCTACCACGAAATCCATAGTGATCATGTCCCACTTCCACTCTGGAATGGGTAGACTCTGCAATAAGCCACTAGGAACTTGGTGCTCAGCCTTCACCAACTGACACACATTGCAAGCTGCAACCCAATCTGCCACATCTCTCTTCATCCCGACCCAATGATAGTACCTCTTCAGATCCCTATACATCTTAGTCGCTCCCGGATGAATCGAAAACTTACTCGCATGAGCTTCTCTCAGAATTTCCTGCCTCAAGTCCTCATCCTTAGGAACACAGACTCGTCCATGCACTAAGATAGTCCCGTTAGCAGAAACCTGATATTCGGAACCAGTAGCCTTGGAGAGATCTAACAACACCGGATCCTGCTCCTGAGCTACTCGGATCCTGCTCAATAGATCCGCCTGATCTGCCGCCGCTAACCCCAACGGTTCCTCTGAAGTAACACATAACCTCAAAGTACTAAGTACACTCACCAGATTCTCCACATCCCGCTCCTGAGATGAATCATACCTTCTCCGACTAAGAGCATCCGCTACAGTGTTAGCCTTACCCGGATGGTAAACAATGTCCAAGTCGTAATCAGCCAACAATTCCGACCATCGCCTCTGTCGTACATTTAAATTCTGCTGAGTAAAAATGTACTTCAGATTATGATGATCAGTGAACACCTGAACTCTGCCACCATACAAGTAAGACCTCCAGATTTTCAACGCGAAGATCACTGCAGCCAACTCTAAGTCATGAACAGGATAATTGCCCTCATGCTTCCTCAACTGCCTCGAAGCATAAGCAATCACCTTACCCTGCTGCATCAACACACAACCCAAACCAACTCCCGAAGCATCTGTGTACACCACATAAGGCTCACCCGGTTCAGGTAACGCCAGTACTGGTGTACTAGTCAACATCGTCTTCAGCTTCGCGAAGCTCAACTCACACTCAGCCGACCACACAAAAGGAACATCCTTTCCCGTCAGCTTCGTCATAGACTGAGCCATACTCGCAAAACCCTTGACGAATCTCCGATAATAGCCTGCCAACCCAAGAAAACTCCTGATCTCCGTTGCATTCCTCGGCCTAGGCCAATCTCGGATAGACTGAATCTTCCCCGGATCTACAGAAACCCCTTCTGCAGAAACGATGTGACCTAAAAATCCCATCTCTCTCTGCCAGAAACTGCACTTACTCAACTTCGCAAACAGCTTCTGTTCCCGCAACTTCTCCAGAACTCTCCTCAAATGAACCTCATGATCCTCCTGACTCTTCGAGTAAACCAGAATATCATCGATGAAAATGATTACAAACTCATTCAGATACTCCTGGAAAACCCCGTTCATTAACCTCATAAACGCCGCAGGTGCATTCGTTAACCCGAATGGCATCACTACAAACTCAAAATGCCCATACCGAGTCCTGAAAGCCGTCTTCCGAACATCTGCTTCGTCGATCGGAATCTGGTGGTAACCGGATGCCAAGTCGAACTTAGAAAACCAAGTAGCCCCTCTCAACTGATCTAACAACTCATCAATTCTCGGAAGAGGATACTTGTTTTTCACAGTGACACGGTTGAGACCTCGATAATCGATGCACAACCGGAAACTACCATCTTTCTTCTTCACAAACAACACCGGCGCTCCCCACGGTGAAGTACTTGGTCGAATAAACCCCTTCTCCAATAAGTCCTCCAACTGCTTCTTCAATTCCGCTAACTCTGCTGGAGCCATTCGGTAAGGCGCCTTAGACAATGGCGTCGTTCCGGGTTCTAACTCAATCGTGAAAGGATCCGACCGAGATGGCGGTAATCCTTGCAACGACTGAAAGACATCTTCGAAATCCCGAGCGACCCGAATATCTCTCACAGCCACCCCACCAACAGCCTCCGGCATTACAATCGTGGCCAAGTAAGCCTCGCAACCCCTCTCAATCATCGCCTCAGCTTGAACAAGGGAGATCACAAGACTACCTGAAGTCGGTCTCACTCCTTGATAAACCAACCTGCCACCTTCACGTTCAAATACCACTCGACCCCGATGACAATCCAGATGGACTCTGTACCGATTCAACCAATCCATACCAAGGATAACATCGTACAGTTCCACCGGACTAATCACTAAGTCAGCTGGCATCAATTCTCCCGCTACCAGAATATCCACCTCCTTCGCCCGGCCATGCGTAGCTAGAAATTCACCTCCAGCAACCATAACCGGTCCAGTCCGCTCACCAGCGTCACTCCGGATACCACTTCTCTCAGCATGATCCGGAGTAATGAAGCAATTCGATGCTCCAGAATCAAACAACACGTGGGATTCACACCCACCTACAAACAAGGTCCCTACACAATTCCCAAGTGCTAAGCAACCTAACTTTCTATCACAGGCAAACAATCTAACACAAGCACTAAGCAATTCTACACTACTGAATTCACAAAGTCTAAATTAGAAAGTTACCTGTGATCGGTCTAGAGCTCGGTTCTCCCGGCGCTGCTATAGCCGGCGGACGCTCCATCGCCGCGATCTGATCCAAAGGCTGCACCGGCCCATACTGAGCTACTGGCTGGACCACTGCCACTGCCAACGGCTGCAACTTCGGACAGTTCGGTCTGATGTGCCCCGACTCCCCACACTGATAGCACGTCCGAACTCCTCGAACCTCACTCCGCTTCGGGCAACTCGCCCTCTGGTGGTCTAGACTCCCACAACTGTAGCAGCCTCGGCCACTCTGGCCCGATCCCGAAGCGCCTTCCCACTTCCTCTTCTGCCCTTGCGCAGGCTTGCCGCCTTTGCCCGGACCTGCCTGCTGCACATGCTGCTGCTGAGGCCTCCGAGGCTGAACAGCTGGAACCACGATCGCAGCCTGCTCCCTCAGATCCTCCTCGATCTGTGCAGCCACCTCTACCAACTCTACTCTGCTCGCGAACCTGATGCCTCTGCACCGAGTCCGTAAATCCGGTCGAAGTCCTCGCAAGAACCTCCGAACCTGAGCCTGCTCATCCTCGAAGCTCCTACCCGCATAACCCAGGAGTCTGTTAAACTCCACGTCATACTCCCGCACCGATCTCGTGCCCTGAGTCAAGTCCAAGAACCTCGCCTCTAAACGATCCAACGCCTCCTGAGGAAAGAACTTGGAGTTGAACTCCGTCACAAAATCCGACCATGCCATCGCAGTCCCGGCCCACCTAGCCGCTACACTCCTCCACCAGAGATGTGCATCACCGTCCAAATAATGGACCGCCAAATCAACCTTGTATCCCTCGGGACACCTAATCGAACGAAAGTTCCGCTCCACTCTCATCCGCCACTCGTCAGCCTCCTCCGGCTTCACACTACCCGCAAAAGAACCCGTACCGATCCTCTGCATCTGCTCCATCATACGGATATATGACGGAACCTCCTCAGCAACCGCAGCCCTCGGCTGCACCTCTGCCACACGTGGCACCACTGGAGCCTGCACTGGCACCGCACCCGGTAACCGCTCCAACAACTGTGTCAGCAGGTCAGCCAGACGATCATCTCTAGCTTGGGCTACACCCGCGGCCGCAACCGCACCCACAGCTGGACCAGCACCACCAGCACCACCAGCCTCAACAGGACCCAAACCAGCCCCTACAGGACCCACACTGGCCCCCACACTGGCAGTCACACTGGCAGTCTGTCCATCATGCATCGACTGCTGACCTGCCGCAGGCCCATGCGCAGAACTCTGAACCTCGCTCACGACTGGCTCCTCAACGAGTCCACGCCCTCGGCCTCGGCCCCCACGACCACGTCCTCTAGTAGCTCTAGCCATCTCACTGCATTCACAAGCAGCCTAACTAAGCACTAGAAAGACTCAACACACAACAATCAACACTTACCGTGGAATCTCTTTGAAGGCTCGAAGGAAGATGATCTAGAACCCCCAAACTCACAGAATTGTCAATTTAACCAAATTACAATCCTAGCAGTTCTAGCCCGTCCTAAAACCGTAAGGGCTCTGATACCAAACTGAAACGACCCGACCCGTTTTTTTTTTTTTTAAACAAAAAGCTCTTAGTCTCAGACTAGCATTCCCATAAATGCTTGTCCTCCACAACCAAGCCACACAAACAAGCAACCAGCGGATAACACACTAAAACCAAACATGCCAATTCCATTAAAAACACTAAACCAGTTCAACTCAAATTCCAATACAATAAAACCAGCAACCTAGCGGAGTTCTAAAACAGAAATGAAAAGCAATACAACCACACAGCAACACTAAACCGAGACCCTAGATCATCTCCCTCTTCGTTGCCATGATTCCACGATCACAATTTGCCTTTACCTGCACCACATGGTTAAAAGAGATGCGTGAGTATTATCACAAATACCCAGTGAGACGGTCCTCCCATCTACGACTGCGCACACAGACGCGATGGATCCGCTCAGGCAAACACGCATCAAACAATACACAAAACAAACACAACAACACGGCTCAACCACAGCCCAACAGGCAGCCTGTCGATCGACACTACCACTAGGTGTCGATCGACAGCCCCGTTCACACCTGTCGATCGACACACACACGGTGCCTGTCGATCGACAGCTCAACAGGACCCTGTCGATCGACACAACCTCTAGGTGTCGATCGACAGCTCCTCGATCACCTGTCGATCGACACAACCTCTAGGTGTCGATCGACAGCCTCGTGTGACCCTGTCGATCGACACACCCTAGGGCTGTCGATCGACAGGTCGTCGCAGATTCATAGGAGATCGATCAATTATCCTCTCGGATCGACTCCTCCTCTGCGATAACACGAAACCTGCACAACAAACACAATCCAACAATCCATACACCACAAAACACACAGAAACAACATCAATCATCACAATCAATCAGTTTTAACCTACCACCATACAACCCTAACGAATCCACCGGCCCAGAAGCCATGGTCACGCACTCACCTTAGATTTTCGGTTAGATTCTGGTAGAATTGAGGCTAGACACGAATTCAGCAACAACCACCACGAAATTCCACCTCAAATCAATCAAGAACGAAACCCTAATCACAAACTATCAGGAACAAGAGAAACTCCTCTCAAACTCTCTGTTTCTGATTTTTGGGACTTTGGTTCGCTCAAATGCGGCCAAAAACTCTTAAATACGAAGCCCTAGGGTTTACCCAAACCGGCCCGATCCAATTGAACGACTTAAATCGAACCAGAAAACCAACCAATTCGAGCACCTGTCGATCGACAACCACTAGGTATGTCGATCGACAGCCCTTAAGAGCCCTGTCGATCGACAGACACCAAGTGTGTCGATCGACAGCCCCTCCATTTCCTCAAAAAAATGGTTTACGGGCGTCACAATATCTTCATGAATAAAGCATATTTTCGAGTCGAAGAGAACACATACACTAGTACTCTTTTGGGGAGGCTTTGGAGAGTCAAATTACCATAGAAGTAGATGAAATTCGGCATCCTAGTCGTTCCTTGAGTAAGCTTTCGAACGAAGCTTGAATCGTTTGATTTGGAGCGATATTGAAGAAGTTACAACCGAATAACCCGTTGCAGCCTGCAAACTAGCCGAACTATCCCGTTCATGGACCATATGTTCAACCGTTCAAGAAAACAAGTTGAGACATCTCCATTTGCCACGAAACTATATAACTATGCGATTACTCAACATGGGTCGGAAAAAAACCATGGATTGAAAGATCTTCTTACGAGCTTGGTTTAGTGACCAAAACGACTATACCAAGTCCGATTCTCATACCGTTTGCAACCAGCTTGTTGAACCATAGCAAGAACTATTTTAACCATGAAAGAGTTAGTTCCAACGAAATTAACCATCGCAAGTGACTATATCTTCATGATTAAAGCATTTTTTCGAGTTGGAGAGCACAATTACACTAGTATTCTTTTGGGGAGGCTTTGGAGAGTCATACTTTCGTAGAAGTAGATGAAATTTGGCATCCAGGTCGTTCCTTGAGTAAGCTTTCGAAAGAAGCTTGAATCGTTTGATTTGGAGCGATATTGAAGAAGTTACAACCGAATAACCCGTTGCAGCCTTCAAACAAGCCGAACTACCCCGTTCATGGACCATATGTTCAATCGATTAGGAAAACAAGTTGAGACATCACCATTTGCCACGAATACCATATAACTAGGCGAATACTAACTATGGGTCCAAAAAGGCTTACGGATTGAAAAATCTATTGATCATTGTGCATAATTTGTGTAGTTGTACGGATGGTACTGATCCGTACGGACATGTACGGTCCAAGTACACATCCTGACACAAGTACACAAGTACAAAGATGGTACAAGATGAAGGACAAAGGACATAGAGCTGTTGCAGCCTTGGATCAGATCATATTGGCATCAAGTTGCTCACCAACCATTTTGGAAGTATCTAAAGTGTCATTATCCATGGACCACAAAGTGTCATTGTCCATGGACCACAAGGAGGAAAATATCTCCTTGTGTGTAGATCAGCTCCAACGGCTATATGCCAATGTCTGATATATATATGTTCATCTTGTAACACTTATGACTTAATCTAAGCAACATACTTTGCTAAAACTCTCTCCAATGTTTTCTTATACTTCTCCTCTCTTGAATACTCTCTAGCATAGATTCAAACTCTCATACTCTCAATACATTCCGCACTTAAACTAACATGGTATCACAGTCCTAGGTTCTGATTCTGAAACTTTCATACTCATAAAGATCTCTTAAACTTCATTAAATCTCTTCTAAACGTGTTCTTCATTCTGTTTTTTTTTCCAAGGATTCCTCAAAAGTTTCCAATTTTTTTGCTATTATCCGGTGGATAATAGCCTTTGTTCTTCATTTCCTACTCTTTTCACTCAGTTTCTGTCCAAAACTCTTTCATTTTTGTTTCGGCCTCATTCACAAACTTTTACTTTCTTGGTTTGTTCTCTTTTAAAACAGTTCAAAACACCAATTTCAGCTTGATTCTTAAGGAAAATCTCATTTTCTAATCCTTTCTCAAGCCTTTCTAAGTTTCCATACTGTTTTTGAGACTTTCTCAAGAAATGGAAAATTCCAAACTTGTTGTTATTCCGGTGACCCTTAAAGGGGGAAACTACTTGTTGTGGTCAAGAACCACTAAGATTGCCCTTTGTGGTCGTGGTCTTTGGAACCACATTGATCTTTCTCAAAACATTGAAGAGGAAGAAAGTAGTGAGGAAGAGGACGAAGAGGCAGCAGCTGCCAAGAAAGCCAAATGGTTTCAAGAAGATCAAACCGTGCTGGCTATTCTTCAAAACTCACTTGAAGGCTCTATCCTTGAAGCTTACTCTTATTGTGAAACCTCAAGTGAGCTATGGGAAACACTCAAGAATGTTTATGGCAACATTTCCAACCTCTCTCGAGTCTTTGAAGTAAAGAGGGCAATCAATGATTTGAGCCAAGAAGACTTGGAATTCACCAAACACTTTGGCAAATTTCGGTCTCTTTGGGCTGAACTTGAGATGCTAAGACCTAGTACCATGGATCCCTTCATTCTTGCTGAACGAAAAGAGCAAGACAAGGTCTTTGGCCTGCTTCTTACTCTCCATCCGGCGTTCAACGACCTCATCAAGCATATCCTTCGTGCCGATAAGCTGCCAAGTCTTGACGAGGTGTGTGCGCAAATTCAAAGGGAACAAGGTTCTCTTGGCTTGTTTAGTGGAAAGGGGGAACTTCCAATGGCAAACAAAGGTGTTTACAAACCTCCGGATAGACGGTTTAAAGAATGTGCGCATTGTAAGCGCATGGGGCATTCTAAAGACAAATGTTGGATTCTCCATCCCCATTTGAGACCAGCTTCGTTTGGTCCAAGAGATGGTGCACCACGAGCAAATGTTTCTCATGTTCGGGACGATCACAACCAAGCTGGATATTAGAGAGGAAGCATAAAAGGATAGAGAGAGGCCGAGAGTACACATCAAAAAGAGGCCGAACATCTCCAAATCAAGCTTCAGCCAAGTAGTCCATTCGAATGATCAAAGTGCATATTTCGGGTCGGATTGTACGGATTGTACGGACTGTACGGACAAGTACACGTACACACCAAAGTACAATCCAGACTGTGAAGCAAGATGTGCATTCCCCGTGTTATGTACGGACGTACGGTTGGTACGGCCAAGTACACATTCGTACTGAAAGTACAAACCGTACCTGTGCATATAAAGATGCTTTAAGGATCATTTGAATGTGCAAAAGAAGGAAAAGAGATGTTTGAATCTATTAGAGCCGTTGGAACAAAAGAAGATAAGGCAGAATTGGACCACATGTGTTGGTACCACTTTGGATGCATTAGAAATGTCACTATCTCTGCTGGACCACTTTGACCACATCTCCTCCTCATACCCATTTGAAAGCCAACGGCTATATGGTTTACTTTTCCTATAAATATTGTAAACACATCTGATTTTTATCAATAAGAAGTGATCTTTCTCTCTTAAGTAATTAGCTTAATCTTTCAATGTAATCTTTAAGTAGTTTGCTTTTGTAGAAAGGCTGCCATTAAGGCAGCCTTATCACTTCTCAAACACTTCACTAAACTCTCCTTAATCTCCTATTTAGTCTCTTAAACCTCTAGCTAATTGATTCATAGATCCATTCTTTACATAGCACACAAACTAAAAGTGTTGTGATGCTTATGTTGGATCTAGCTTCATTCTAGAGTTTGTTTAGCTGTTAGGACAGAGTTACTCTATAAGTATTCTCTGTTTTATCAAGCTATAATGAGGGAATTCCATCACAAGTTGATGGTCTTCTCTATGTCTTGAGAATGAGTTATTTGTGTGGGTTTAAGAGGATTCAATCACAAGTTGATTGTATCCTCCATTCATGAGCTTAATCTCATGAATTCCAACATGGTATCAGAGAGCAAGGTTCTCTTGGTTCCACCTAAAACTTAATTCTCATTTCTTATTTTATGTTCTTCATATTGTCCAATGACTCATCTAAGAGGACAATAGTGAAGTTCTCTGTTTTTGATCTATTCTCTTCCATATGTGAACAAGCTTGGATTCGTTTTGTTTTGGTCTTTATTGGAGATCTTAGACCAAGCTTGAGGGAGGGAGTAGATCTAAAAGTCCAAAGTCTTCAACCTTAGCTTTTATCAAATGAATAATAGCTTTTACATGGTGAAGATCTTTGGTCTGGTTTTCTTTTCTTTAAAACCATGAAAAACACTAAAATTTGTGCTATTTCGTGGTCCTAGTTGATTAAAGCTCATGGGAAACAACTTGTTCATGTGTTATTCTCTGAGTACTTGTGTTAAATCGGTGGGGAAATCAATTTTCCATCGGTTCCATTCTGATCCAGCCATTGAAACATCATAGTCTTGTGATTATTCGTGTTCTTGGCTGCCATTTTGCTTCCGCTAAACTCAAGAAAATAGAGACAATAACTCTGTCCATAAGAACTCTTGAGCAAACCTCTCTAAAACTCTCGGTTATTACTGGTTTCTTCAAAGCTCATGATGAGCATTTGAAGTTCCCAAAAATCAGAGATGTTAAAGGATAAACAAAGAGTAAACTCTTGTCAATGTCCAAATTTCATTTCTCTTATTCTCCATTCTCCATTCTCTTTAGTTTTGCTTATACTCTCTAAATACTTCATATTCTCTATAATCTCTATACTCTATACTCTCTTTATTTTTCGTTTTCATACTCTATACTCTAATCTCTCACCATCTCTTGTTTAGAAGCTGTCCAAAGTTTCAGTTTCAACCTTGAAGATGGTGTTGAGCTCGTATGCTATCTCAAGAAGAAGTAACGAGTCCTAAGAAGGCACATCAACAAGCTTGGAGTTTGATCAAGATAACCATCAAGCTTTAGAGACCACAAGACAAGCCCAACCTAGTTTAACCGAGCTGACTTGAAGAGGCAGACCGAAGAGGCTGACCTGATGATAGCAGTTCGTAAGGTGGCTATGGTGGAAGTTCTAGTGGAGAGGTAAGCTGGTGGTAGACTATGAATCAATCCAAAGCGTTTGTGGGAGCGTAAAGTTGCGGGGGAGTTGAAGATTCAAACTCTCAGCTTAATCAAAGCAACTCCAAACAAAATCAGGCTATTTCTATACCTTAATCTATTTCAATATGCTTAGATAATTGAAATTCACTTGGAACTGTTTTAGATTGCTAAAATCAATAGATTAGAAAGCCTAGGAGTGGTTAATAAATTGGATTGCAAACTGAATTTGCAAATTGAAGTTCATATGCTTTAAATCAATTAGAAGTGAATTGCTAAAATCAGTAGCTTATCTTGGTTCAATTTGATTAAGCTATGAATAAGTGTTTAAAAGACCATTTTTCCCTTTGTTTAGCTAACTAACTTGTCATCTAAACTATACTTATCTCTCATTGTTTTCTGAAATCCCTTATAGGTGATTTAAGAAGAGAGGTCTTAGATGCAAAGAATGGTGCATAAAACAAGAAGGAGAATGGTGTCAAAGAAGGATGAAACAAGGCTGCAAATGGTGAGACTCAAAGAAGGCCATTTCAATCAAAGTTGTGACCGAAAGAGGAAGTCTCTATGGGTACACACATGAAGAATTGAAACCTCAAAAGAGCCACAGCAAGCAAGCCTTGTTCACTAACAAAAAGGCTACTCTCTAAACTCTATCCCATTTTAAACTAGTTAAAATCATTATCTTAGTCCAATATTGTTTCTTAGGCTTTAAATCTCTCATTTGCAAACTCTATGATTTCGTTTATGTGCTTCTTAATCCCCACGACATATACTTTAAAATTTCTCTTTAAATCTCATGGTGAAGGTGAAAGGGAAGGAGGAATGCGTGGAAATACTCTAAAGAAGCACTAGATGAAACAAAGAGGTCCATAGAGAGAGAAATCAAGTCAAGAAAGGCTAAGAAATGAAATGAAGCACTTGGAAGAAGAGCGCCGGTTTTAAATCAGCTTATATTCAAACCGGGGTCAAGATACATCAATCCACTGTAAAGGCTATACTCTTTTTCCCTTAACAAGGTTTTATCCCATGAGGTTTTTCCTTGTTGAGGTTTTTTTAATGAGGTAGTCATTTGCGGTTGGCAATCTTGGCCTTTGGTCCTTTGGCCGCTGGCCTTTAGCGTCTCGACGACCAAGCTTGCGGGGGAGTATTAGAGAGGAAGCATAAAAGGATAGAGAGAGGCCGAGAGTACACATCAAAAAGAGGCCGAACATCTCCAAATCAAGCTTCAGCCAAGTAGTCCATTCGAATGATCAAAGTGCATATTTCGGGTCGGATTGTACGGATTGTACGGACTGTACGGACAAGTACACGTACACACCAAAGTACAATCCAGACTGTGAAGCAAGATGTGCATTCCCCGTGTTATGTACGGACGTACGGTTGGTACGGCCAAGTACACATTCGTACTGAAAGTACAAACCGTACCTGTGCATATAAAGATGCTTTAAGGATCATTTGAATGTGCAAAAGAAGGAAAAGAGATGTTTGAATCTATTAGAGCCGTTGGAACAAAAGAAGATAAGGCAGAATTGGACCACATGTGTTGGTACCACTTTGGATGCATTAGAAATGTCACTATCTCTGCTGGACCACTTTGACCACATCTCCTCCTCATACCCATTTGAAAGCCAACGGCTATATGGTTTACTTTTCCTATAAATATTGTAAACACATCTGATTTTTATCAATAAGAAGTGATCTTTCTCTCTTAAGTAATTAGCTTAATCTTTCAATGTAATCTTTAAGTAGTTTGCTTTTGTAGAAAGGCTGCCATTAAGGCAGCCTTATCACTTCTCAAACACTTCACTAAACTCTCCTTAATCTCCTATTTAGTCTCTTAAACCTCTAGCTAATTGATTCATAGATCCATTCTTTACATAGCACACAAACTAAAAGTGTTGTGATGCTTATGTTGGATCTAGCTTCATTCTAGAGTTTGTTTAGCTGTTAGGACAGAGTTACTCTATAAGTATTCTCTGTTTTATCAAGCTATAATGAGGGAATTCCATCACAAGTTGATGGTCTTCTCTATGTCTTGAGAATGAGTTATTTGTGTGGGTTTAAGAGGATTCAATCACAAGTTGATTGTATCCTCCATTCATGAGCTTAATCTCATGAATTCCAACACTGGATCCTCAAGGACCGGAGACAATGGTACATCCGGAGACTATGTGCGCAAGGCTGATCTTGAAGCACTCCTCAGGTCCATTGCATCAATTAAAGAGTCCGGTACCAGTTTCTTAACTCATAAACCATCTAGTTCTCTTATTGTTGATTCTGGTGCATCCCATCACATGATTAGTAATGCAACCTTACTTAACAATATAGAACCAGCAAAAGGGAATGTTATAATTGCAAATGGTGATCAAGTTCCAATTAAAGGCATAGGGAATTTGAGATTGTTTGATAAAGAATCTAGAGCACTTTATATGCCTAAGTTTCAATCAAACCTTTTATCCGTTAAACGAGCTACTAGTGATCTTAATTGTTATGCAATCTTTGGTCCTAATGATGTCTATTTTCAGGATATTGAGTCCGGTAAAGTAATCGGTGAAGGGGGAACTAAGGATGAACTCTATGTTCTTAATGGTGTTTCACCGACTACTTCACAAGCTTGCAATTTCAATTCTCGTTTAGATTTTGTTTTCTTTAACGTTATGTGGCATGCTAGATTAGGCCATCCACATTCTCGTGCACTAAAGATAATGTTACCTAATGTGTCTTTAGAACATTTGAATTGTGAGGCTTGTATTCTTGGCAAACATTGCAAAACTGTTTTTTCTAAGTCTTCTACTATCTATGAAAAATGTTTTGATTTGGTTCATTCTGATGTTTGGACATCACCATGCGTATCTAGAGACAATAACAAGTATTTTGTGACTTTCATAGATGAAAAATCAAAATATACTTGGGTTACTCTATTGCCTTCTAAAGATCGTGTTTTTGATGCATTTCTTAGTTTTCAAAACTATGTGACTAACCAATACAATGCAAAGATTAAGATTCTTAGAACAGATAATGGAGGAGAATATACAAGCAATAGGTTCAAAGAACACCTATCTAGACATGGCATAATCCATCAAACAAGCTGCCCATACACTCCACAACAAAATGGAGTGGCCGAGAGAAAGAACCGCCATCTAATGGAGGTATCTAGATCAATGATGTTTCACATGAAAGTACCAAAGAGGTATTGGGGAGATGCGGTGATGATGGCGTGTTATCTTATTAACCGAACCCCAACAAAGATTCTAGAAGACATTTCTCCATTTGAGGTACTCAATCAAACTCGTCCATCTATTGAACATCTAAAAGTGTTTGGTTGTGTTTGTTTTGTTTTAGTACCCGGAGATCTTAGAAAGAAGCTGGATGCAAAGAGCAATCGATGTGTGTTTCTAGGCTATTCAACAACTCAAAAAGGTTATAAATGCTACAATCCTAGCAACAACCGGACATATGTGTCAAGAGACGTCAAGTTCTTTGAAGATCAAAGCTACTTTGAGAAGAAAGATTGGGAAGACTTAAAAGATCTAGCCTCATCATCCGACAGAACATTGAGCTTGAGATTTCTACTTGATCATCTTGGAAATACAAATATTCCGGTCAAGCAAGGAGAAACGCAGACCATGCCGAGTGTATCTCCAAGTGAACCATCGATGGCTACACAAAATGATCCAAGTGAACCACCGATGGCTACACCAAATGATCAAAGCCAAATTCAAAACATAAATGAGAGTATTGGTCAAGATCAAGAAGAACCGGAGATGAAGAAGCAACTTTGGAAAATGAAGCTCCATATTTGGCAGAATTAGGAGAAGATAGAAATGAAGAAACCATATATCCTCAAGATGATCCTATACCGGTGCAGCCTAGTCTAAGAAGGAGCACAAGGGAAAGGAGTGATCCATCTACATGGAAGCAAAAGAGGGTTTACTTTAATTGTGAAGCTGTTGCTCATCCAATTCAAGCCACATGCTCTCTAGCATTCTTACCACAAGATTATCAAGCGTTTCTTGGAAAACTTGACCAAGATATCATACCAAGGAGTTATGATGAGGCTATGGAAGAAGAGGTATGGGGCAATGCGGTTGATGACGAAGTGGGAGCTATGGTGAAAAATGATACTTGGTATGAGGCGGATCTCCCTCAAGGAAAGAAGGCCGTGAGCTCCAAATGGGTTTTCACAATTAAACACTTGAGTAATGGTGATATAGAAAGATACAAGGCAAGGCTAGTGGCAAGAGGATTCACTCAAACATATGGAGAAGACTTCACGGATACATTTGCACCCGTAGCCAAACTTCATACGGTTCGAGTTGTCCTCTCAATAGCCACTAATCTGTCATGGGATTTATGGCAAATGGATGTCAAGAATGCATTTCTACAAGGAGAGTTAGAAGAAGAAGTCTACATGACTCCTCCTCCTGGTTTAGAGAAGATGGTTGCTCCGGGAAAGGTATTGAGATTGAAGAAAGCTATCTACGGTCTCAAGCAATCTCCAAGGGCTTGGTATAGGAAGTTAAGTATGACACTCATGGAGAAAGGCTTCAAGAAGTCTCAATCCGATCATACGCTCTTTACTCTCCAAGGACCTCAAGGGATAGTTGTGGTGCTTGTTTATGTAGATGGTCTAATCATAACCGGGGATAACAAGGAAGGAATACAAGACACAAAGGAATATCTCAATTCGGTGTTTGATATCAAAGATCTTGGAGAGCTCAAATACTTTCTTGGCATTGAGATATGTAGGTTCTCGGATGGTCTTTTCCTTTCTCAAAGAAAGTATGCAAATGACCTACTAAAGGAGACTGATAAGTTGGAAACCAAACCCGCAAAAACACCACTTGAAGATGGTTACAAAGTCAGCCGAAAGGGGGAGCAAGTAGATGATCTATTTGAGGATGCTGCGAAATATAGAAGAATTGTTGGGAAGATGATCTACTTAACTCTCACACGACCGGACCTTTGTTTTGCGGTTAACCAAGTTAGTCAACACATGAAGGCTCCCACGGTTTATCATTGGAGCTTGGTGGACAGAATACTAAGATATATAAAAGGCAGTGTTGATCAAGGCATCTGGATGGGAAAGAATGATAACACCGAGATTGTTGGCTATTGTGATGCGGATTGGGCCGGGGATAGGAATGATCGCAAATCTACCACCGGCTATTGCACCTTCATTGGAGGTAATCTAGTAACGTGGAAAACCAAGAAGCAAAAGGTGGTCTCGGACTCAACCGCAGAGGCAGAATATAGAGCCATGAAGAAGTTAACAAATGAGCTTGTTTGGCTCTAAGGTCTTCTCAAATGCTTAGGAATCGATCAAGCTACTCCTATCACGATGCATTGTGATAATCAGGCTGCAATTCACATCGCAACCAACTCGGTGTTCCATGAACGAACCAAACACATCGAGCTAGATTGTCACAAAATCCGAGAGAAGATAGAGCAAGGAATAACACTTCCATGTTACACAAGAAGTGAAGATCAACTTGCTGATATTTTCACGAAGGGAGCGAGTCTTAAGGTTTGCAACAACATCTATGGCAGACTTGGACTCCTCTCCCTATCACAGCCGTGATCAAGTCCCCTATCCGAGAGACATCTCACTCTTTTTCCCTAAGTATGGTTTTTCCCATGCGGTTTTCTATACTTAGGTTTTTAATGAGGAGATGCATCTCGGGTCTTCCAAGTTTAGTCAAAGTTCCTATGGCTAAACTTGAGGGGGAGTATTGATCATTGTGCATAATTTGTGTAGTTGTACGGATGGTACGGATCCGTACGGACATGTACGGTCCAAGTACACATCCTGACACAAGTACACAAGTACAAAGATGGTACAAGATGAAGGACAAAGGACATAGAGCTGTTGCAGCCTTGGATCAGATCATATTGGCATCAAGTTGCTCACCAACCATTTTGGAAGTATCTAAAGTGTCATTATCCATGGACCACAAAGTGTCATTGTCCATGGACCACAAGGAGGAAAATATCTCCTTGTGTGTAGATCAGCTCCAACGGCTATATGCCAATGTCTGATATATATATGTTCATCTTGTAACACTTATGACTTAATCTAAGCAACATACTTTGCTAAAACTCTCTCCAATGTTTTCTTATACTTCTCCTCTCTTGAATACTCTCTAGCTTAGATTCAAACTCTCATACTCTCAATACATTCCGCACTTAAACTAACAAAATCTTCTTTCGAACTTAGTTTAGTGACCAAAACGACTATACCAAGTTCGACTCTCAGACCGTTTGGAACTAGCTTGTAGAACCTTAGCAAGAACTATTTTAATCAAGAAAGAGTTAGTTCCAACAAAATTAACCCTCAAAAGTTACAATATCTTCCTGATTAAAGCATATTCTCGAGTTAGAGAGAACACATAGACTAGTACTCTTGTGGAGAGGCTTTGGAGAGTCAAATAACCATGGAAGTAGATGAAATTTGGCATCTTGGTCGTTCAATGAGTAAGCTTTCCAACGAAGCTTGAATCGTTTGATTTGGAGCTATATTGAAGAAGTTACAACCGAATAACCCGTTGCAGCCTGCAAACTAGCCGAACTATCCCGTTCATGGACCATATGTTCAACCGTTCAAGAAAACAAGTTGAGACATCTCCATTTGCCACGAAACTATATAACTATGCGATTACTCAACATGGGTCGGAAAAAAACCCATGGATTGAAAGATCTTCTTACGAGCTTGGTTTAGTGACCAAAACGACTATACCAATTCCGATTCTCATACCGTTTGCAACCAGCTTGTTGAACCTTAGCAAGAACTATTTTAACCATGAAAGAGTTAGTTCCAACGAAATTAACCATCGCAAGTGACTATATCTTCATGATTAAAGCATTTTTTCGAGTTGGAGAGCACAATTATACTAGTATTCTTTTGGGGAGGCTTTGGAGAGTCAAATTACGATAGAAGTAGATGAAATTTGGCATCCATGGTCGTTCCTTGAGTAAGCTTTCGAACGAAGCTTGAATCGTTTGATTTGGAGCGATATTGAAGAAGTTACAACCCAATAACCCGTTGCAGCCTTCAAACAAGCCGAACTACCCCGTTCATGGACCATATGTTCAATCGTTTAGGAAAACAAGTTGAGACATCACCATTTGCCACGAATACCATATAACTAGGCGAATACTAACTATGGGTCAAAAAGGCTTACGGATTGAAAGATCTTCTTTCGAGCTTGGTTTAGTGACCAAAACGACTATACCAAGTTCGATTCTCAGACCGTTTGGAACCAGCTTGTTGAACCTTAGCAAGAACTATTTAATCATGAAAGAGTTAGTTCCAACAAAATTTACCCATCAAAAGTCACTATATCTTCCTGATTAAAGCATATTCTCGGATGGACCATTCACAAAGTAAGTATTCTTGGGACTACTAGGTGAAACAGAAATGATGGAGGAAAGCAGCCAAAATCCTCTGGAGAAGGTTACAAAACGAGTCGATTGGAGAAAAAGACAACGTAAGATGCATCTAAGATAGAAACGAAGCTCACTACCTGATCACTGACCGATATGTTTTCGGTGAATCAAGTCAGTAAATTGTATCAAGAGGGACTCGTATAGTGTGGTTTGGTCAAGGTTGTACGGATGTACGGATGTACGGATTGTACAATCAAGTACACATCCGTACCTAAAGTACAATCCGCACATCCAATGAGTAAAGGCTGCATTCAAATACCTTATATGACCGTTTAAGGATCAGAAAGAAGATAAGGCTGAGGAGAGAAAAGGACTCAGGTACTATGTGGTCCAACACATAAGGACAAAGACCAAAAGATGCTTTTCACCAACCTTAAAGTTACTTTCCACCTACCTTAAACGGCTATGAAGGAAATGACGACATTTCCTCTTTATGTCTTTCACTTTTCTTTATAAAACAGATGTAAGCTGATTTCCTTCAAGAACCTAATGAGAAACAACTTTACTCTTTCTCTAATCTCTCTCTAATCTTATGAACTCTCTAAAGAAACCTCAAAGCAACCTAAGTAATTCTATTTCCGCATACAATCTTTCATGGTATCATTGAGCTAGGTTGAGTTTTTGGGTTTCTATTCTATCTAATCTCTATTTGTTCTATCCATTCTACACAAATCTCTATCAAAATCTTTTTTTTCCATTCTGTTTTTCTTCAAAATCCTCAACAAAACTCTTTTGTTTTTCTGTTTTGAATCTTTAAAATGATGAATCAAGATTGGATATAAAGGGAAACTTCCTTTCCAACATCAAATCTTCATTTTAAAGTCTTTGTTCATCTCAAATCTCTCCTTTTTCATTCGGATTTTCCTTGGAATCATTAAAAACGTTTGAGTCAAGCTTTGTTCTAAAAGAGAAAACCTTTCTCTAATAGTTCTTTAGCTCTCCTCAAAGTTCTACAACAATCTCAACCTTTTTCATCAAGGAATGGATAACTCTAAGGTTATGATAATTCCAGTTACTCTCAAAGGACCAAACTATCTTCTTTGGTCAAGAACAACAAAGATAGCTCTTTGTGGTCGTGGATTATGGAATCACATTGAGCTTGTTGCTGAAGAAGAAGAGGATGACTCAAGTGATGATGAAGAGGAATTAGCTGCGGCTAAACTTGCAAAGGAGGCTAAATGGTTCCAAGAGGACCAAACCGTTCTTGCCATCATCCAAAACTCTCTTGAAGCTCCACTCCTTGAAGCATACTCGTTTTGTGAAACTGCAAATGAGCTTTGGGAAACTCTCAAGAACGTCTATGGTAACATATCTAATCTATCTCGTGTGTTTGAAGTGAAAAAGGCTATAAATGAGTTGAATCAAGAGGATTTAGAATTCACTAGACATCTTGGGAAGTATAGAGCACTATGGGCTGAGTTAGAAATGCTTAGACCAAATACCATGGATGGTGTGGTCTTGAATGAGAGGAAGGAACAAGACAAGGTCTTTGGTTTATTGCTCACTTTGAATCCGGTCTTTAATGATCTCATCAAGCACATTCTAAGGGCTGAGAATCTCCCTAGCCTAGATGAGGTATGCGCCCAAGTTCAAAGAGAACAAGGGTCACTTGGAATGTTTGGTGGTAAGGGGGAGCTTCCTACTGCCAACAAAGGAGTATTCAAGTTTGAAGACCGACGATCAAAGGTGTGTGAGCATTGCAAGAAGAAGGGACACTCCAAAGACAAATGTTGGTTCCTCCATCCACATCTTCGACCAAGTAATGGACCAAGGGAACCGAGAGCTAACATCACTCAAGCTGGTCCATCAAGACAAGAAGAGGAGTTAGCATCAGGAGACTATGTGAGGAAATCGGACCTAGAGGCACTCATCAAATCCATTGCCTCTCTCAAGGATTCCGGTAACAAATTCTTAACCCCAACACCTTTTAGCTACTTAACACATAAACCAACAAGTAAGAGCTCTCTAATTGTTGATTCAGGTGCTTCTCACCATATGATTAGCAATGAATCCTTATTAAGCAATATAGAACCTGCTAGTGGTAATGTGGAGATAGCTAATGGTGATAGAATTCCTATTAAAGGCATTGGTAATTTGAAGTTGTTTGATAAAGAATCTAAAGCTCTTTACATGCCTAAGTTCACTTCTAACTTGTTATCCGTTAAGAGAACCACAAATGATCTTAATTGCTATGCTATATTTGGTCCTAATGAGGTTTATTTTCAGGATATTAAAAGTGGTATAGTGATCGGAGAAGGGGGAAGCAAAGATGAACTCTATGTGTTAGAGAATCTTTCACCGACCACTTCACAACATCATTTCAATTTCAGCTCTCGTTTAGATGTTTCCAATAACTTGTGGCATGCTAGATTAGGTCATCCTCATTCTAGAGCTCTTAAACTCATGCTGCCTAGTGTTTCATTTGAATCAAATAATTGTGAAGCTTGTATTCTTGGCAAACATTGCAAAACTGTTTTTCCTACTTCTACTACAATTTATGAAAATTGCTTTGATTTGGTTCATTCGGATGTTTGGACTTCACCTTGCATATCTAGAGATAACAACAAGTATTTTGTTACATTCATTGATGAAAAGTCTAAATACACTTGGATTACTTTGCTTCCATCTAAAGATCGTGTGTTTGATGCTTTCATAAATTTTCAAAACTATGTTGTTAACCAATACAATGCCAAGATCAAAGTGTTTAGAACAGATAATGGAGGGGAGTATACAAGCAACAAATTCAAGGAACACCTAGCAAAACATGGAATTCTACATCAAACAAGCTGCCCTTATACACCACAACAAAATGGTGTTGCCGAGAGAAAGAACCGGCATCTAATGGAAGTGGCGAGATCAATGATGTTTCATACTAATGTTCCCAAACGTCTTTGGGGTGATGCGGTGATGACTGCTTGCTATCTCATCAACCGAATACCAACCAAAGTCTTAGAGGACATCTCACCATTTCAGGTATTAAACAAAACAAAACCCTCTCTTGAACATCTTAAAGTGTTTGGATGTGTTTGCTTTGTGATGTTGCCTAGGGATATCAGAAACAAGCTAGAACCAAAGAGTGTCAAGAGCATGTTTCTAGGCTATTCTACAACACAAAAGGGATACAAATGCTTTGATCCCACCAACAACCGGTTGTATGTTTCAAGAGAGGTTAAGTTCTTTGAAGAACAAGGGTACTATGAGAAGAAGGATTGGAATGACTTGAAGGATTTGGCTGCATCAACAGACCGTGCCTCAAGCTTAAGAATGCTTCTCGAGCATCTTGCCGACTCCAACAACAACAACAACCAAGCAAAAGCCAAACCGGACCAAGCACCCAATGTTTCAATCTCAGAAGAAGAAGAACCTGATATTGGCCAAGGAGAACCATCTATGGCAGAAAATGAGGTTACTCAAGAGCTAGAAATAGAAGAACCTGCGGCTACTCAAGAGACAACTATAGAAGTGCAAGCACCTATCCTTAGAAGGAGTTCTAGACTTCAAACTACTTGTCTCACACCAAGTGAAGAACCAAGACAAGAGATAAGCCAAGAACCGATTCAAGAACCGCCTATTCAAGAACAGCCAAGTCAGCCAGTCCTAAGAAGAAGTGAAAGAGAAAAGAGTGACCCATCTACTTGGAAAGAGAAGAGGGTCTATTACAATTGTGAAGCTGTTGCTCATCCTACTCAAGCTGTGTGTTCTCTTGCCTTTATACCTTCGGAGCATCAAGCATTTCTAGTCAAGATTGATCAAGATATGATCCCTAAGAGTTATGAAGAAGCAATGGAGAATGAAGAATGGACAGAGGCAGTTGATGATGAGATAGGAGCAATGATGAAGAATGAGACTTGGTATGAGACTGATTTACCCAAAGGAAAGAAAGCTGTGAGTTCAAAGTGGGTATTCACAATCAAGCACTTGAGCAATGGAGACATAGAAAGATACAAGGCTCGTTTAGTAGCTAGGGGATTCACTCAAACCTATGGAGAAAACTACACAGACACTTTTGCACCCGTTGCCAAGCTTCATACGGTTAGAGTTGTTCTCTCTATAGCTACTAACCTCTCATGGGATTTGTGGCAAATGGATGTGAAGAATGCTTTCTTACAAGGAGAACTAGAAGAAGAAGTGTATATGACTCCTCCTCCGGGTCTAGAGAAGACGGTTACTCCAGGAAAGGTTTTGAGACTCAAGAAAGCTATCTATGGGCTAAAGCAATCTCCAAGAGCTTGGTATAGAAAACTAAGCATGACTCTAATGGAAAGAGGTTTTGCAAGATCAGAATCTGATCATACTCTCTTTACTCTACACGGATCAAAGGGGCTAGTTGTGGTGTTAGTGTATGTGGATGACTTGATCATAACCGGAGACAACAAAGAAGGAATCCAAGACACTAAAGCCTATCTCAATTCTGTGTTTGACATAAAGGATCTTGGAGAACTCAAGTATTTCCTTGGAATTGAGGTGTGTAGGTTCTCGGATGGACTCTTTATCTCACAAAGGAAGTATGTCTTGGATCTACTAGGTGAAACAGAAATGATGGAGGCAAAGCCAGCCAAAACTCCTCTGGAAGAAGGTTACAAAACTAGACGGATTGGAGAGAAGGAAGACGAGCTGTTTGAAGATGCATCTAAGTATAGAAGACTAGTTGGGAAGCTCATCTACCTCACTCTCACTAGACCGGACCTGTGTTTTGCGGTGAATCAAGTCAGCCAACACATGAACGCTCCCACCATCTATCATTGGAATATGATTGAAAGGATACTCAGATATCTCAAGGGAAGCTTTGGCCAAGGTATTTGGATGGGAAAGAACAACCACACCGACTTAGTTGGATATTGTGATGCAGATTGGGCTGGTGATAGGAACGATAGGAAGTCTACAACTGGCTATTGCACATTCATTGGAGGCAACTTGGTTACTTGGAAGACTAAGAAACAGAAGATAGTGTCGGACTCAAGTGCAGAAGCTGAGTATAGAGCTATGAAGAAGCTCACAAATGAACTTGTTTGGCTCAAGGGTCTACTTGAGTGTTTAGGCTTCAAGAATGATGAACCAATCACTATGCATTGTGATAACCAAGCTGCCATTCACATTGCATCCAACTCAGTGTTTCATGAGAGAACAAAGCACATCGAGCTTGATTGTCACAAGGTTAGGCAGAAGGTGGAACAAGGAGTCATTCTGCAGTGTTTCACAAGAAGTGAAGACCAATTGGCGGATATCTTCACTAAGGCCGCAAGTCTTAAGGTTTGCAATCACATCTTTAGCAAACTAGGACTTGTGGACCTTAATAAACCTTGATCAAGTCCCCTTCCATGGACATCACACTCTTTTTCCCTTTGCATAGTTTTATCCCAAGTGGTTTTCTATGTGAAGGTTTTTAATGAGGTGATGCTTCATGGACTTCCAAGCTTAAGTCATTTCATGGACTTAAACTTGAGGGGGAGTATTGATCAAGAGGGACTTGAAGTGTGGTTTGGTCAAGGTTGTACGGATGTACGGATGTACGGATTGTACAATCAAGTACACATCCGTACCTAAAGTACAATCCGCACATCCAATGAGTAAAGGCTGCATTCAAATACCTTATATGACCGTTTAAGGATCAGAAAGAAGATAAGGCTGAGGAGAGAAAAGGACTCAGGTACTATGTGGTCCAACACATAAGGACAAAGACCAAAAGATGCTTTTCACCAACCTTAAAGTTACTTTCCACCTACCTTAAACGGCTATGAAGGAAATGACGACATTTCCTCTTTATGTCTTTCACTTTTCTTTATAAAACAGATGTAAGCTGATTTCCTTCAAGAACCTAATGAGAAACAACTTTACTCTTTCTCTAATCTCTCTCTAATCTTATGAACTCTCTAAAGAAACCTCAAGCAACCTAAGTAATTCTATTTCCGCATACAATCTTTCAGTTACAACCGAATAACCCGTTGCAGCCTGCAAACTAGCCGAACTATCCCGTTCATGGACCATATGTTCAACCGTTCAAGAAAACAAGTTGAGACATCTCCATTTGCCACGAAACTATATAACTATGCGATTACTCAACATGGGTAGGAAAAAAACCCATGGATTGAAAGATCTTCTTACGAGCTTGGTTTAGCGACCAAGACGACTATACCAAATCCGATTCTCATACCGTTTGCAACCAGCTTGTTGAACCATAGCAAGAACTATTTTAACCATGAAAGAGTTAGTTCCAACGAAATTAACCATCGCAAGTGACTATATCTTCATGATTAAAGCATTTTTTCGAGTTGTAGAGCACAATTACACTAGTATTCTTTTGGGGAGGCTTTGGAGAGTCATACTATCGTAGAAGTAGATGAAATTTGGCATCCTGGTCGTTCCTTGAGTAAGCTTTCGAAAGAAGCTTGAATCGTTTGATTTGGAGCGATAATGAAGAAGTTACAACCGAATAACCCGTTGCAGCCTTCAAACAAGCCGAACTACCCCGTTCATGGACCATATGTTCAATCGTTTAGGAAAACAAGTTGAGACATCACCATTTGCCACGAATACCATATAACTAGGCGAATACTAACTATGGGTAAAAAAGGCTTACGGATTGAAAGATCTTCTTTCGAGCTTGGTTTAGTGGCCAAAACGACTATACCAAGTTCGATTCTCAGACCGTTTGGAACCAGCTTGTTGAACCTTAGCAAGAACTATTTTAATCATGAAAGAGTTAGTTCCAACAAAACTAACCCTCAAAAGTTACAATATCTTCTGATTAAAGCATATTCTCGAGTTAGAGAGAACACATAGACTAGTACTCTTGTGGAGAGGCTTTGGAGAGTCAAATACCATGGAAGTAGATGAAATTCGGCATCCTGGTCGTTCATTGAGTAAGCTTTCCAACGAAGCTTGAATCGTTTGATTTGGAGCTATATTGAAGAAGTTACAACCGAATAACCCGTTGCAGCCTGCAAACTAGCCGAACTATCCCGTTCATGGACCATATGTTCAACCGTTCAAGAAAACAAGTTGAGACATCTCCATTTGCCACGAAACTATATAACTATGCGATTACTCAACATGGGTAGGAAAAAAACCCATGGATTGAAATATCTTCTTACGAGCTTGGTTTAGTGACCTAAACGACTATACCAATTCCGATTCTCATACCGTTTGCAACCAGCTTGTTGAACCTTAGCAAGAACTATTTTAACCATGAAAGAGTTAGTTCCAACGAAATTAACCACGCAAGTGACTATATCTTCATGATTAAAGCATTTTTTCGAGTTGGAGAGCACAAATACACTAGTATTCTTTTGGGGACGCTTTGGAGAGTCATACTATCGTAGAAGTAGATGAAATTTGGCATCCTGGTCGTTCCTTGAGTAAGCTTTCGAACGAAGCTTGAATCGTTTGATTTGGAGCGATATTGAAGAAGTTACAACGAATAACCCGTTGCAGCCTTCAAACAAGCCGAACTACCCCGTTCATGGACCATATGTTCAATCGATTAGGAAAACAAGTTGAGACATCACCATTTGCCACGAATACCATATAACTAGGCGAATACTAACTATGGGTCCAAAAAGGCTTACGGATTGAAAGATCTTCTTTCGAGCTTGGTTTAGTGGCCAAAACGACTATACCAAGTTCGATTCTCAGACCGTTTGGAACCAGCTTGTTGAACCTTAGCAAGAACTATTTTAATCATGAAAGAGTTAGTTCCAACAAAATTAACCCTCAAAAGTTACAATATCTTCCTGATTAAAGCATATTCTCGAGTTAGAGAGAACACATAGACTAGTACTCTTTTGGGGAGGCTTTGGAGAGTCAAATTACCATAGAAGTAGATGAAATTCGGCATCCTGGTCGTTCCTTGA
The DNA here is from genome assembly GCA_900128785.1 of Arabis alpina. Lineage (NCBI taxonomy): Eukaryota > Viridiplantae > Streptophyta > Magnoliopsida > Brassicales > Brassicaceae > Arabis > Arabis alpina. The sequence goes on from LT669794.1 coordinate 50,387,714, forward strand.
GTAAGCTTTCGAACGAAGCTTGAATCGTTTGATTTGGAGCGATATTGAAGAAGTTACAACCGAATAACCCGTTGCAGCCTGCAAACTAGCCGAACTATCCCGTTCATGGACCATATGTTCAACCGTTCAAGAAAACAAGTGAGACATCTCCATTTGCCACGAAACTATATAACTATGCGATTACTCAACATGGGTCGGAAAAAAACCCATGGATTGAAATATCTTCTTACGAGCTTGGTTTAGTGACCAAAACGACTATACCAATTCCGATTCTCATACCGTTTGCAACCAGCTTGTTGAACCATAGCAAGAACTATTTTAACCATGAAAGAGTTAGTTCCAACGAAATTAACCATCGCAAGTGACTATATCTTCATGATTAAAGCATTTTTTCGAGTTGGAGAGCACAATTACACTAGTATTCTTTTGGGGAGGCTTTGGAGAGTCATACTTTCGTAGAAGTAGATGAAATTTGGCATCCTGGTCGTTCCTTGAGTAAGCTTTCGAAAGAAGCTTGAATCGTTTGATTTGGAGCGATATTGAAGAAGTTACAACCGAATAACCCGTTGCAGCCTTCAAACAAGCCGAACTACCCCGTTCATGGACCATATGTTCAATCGTTTAGGAAAACAAGTTGAGACATCACCATTTGCCACGAATACCATATAACTAGGCGAATACTAACTATGGGTCAAAAAAGCTTACGGATTGAAAGATCTTCTTTCGAGCTTGGTTTAGTGGCCAAAACGACTATACCAAGTTCGATTCTCAGACCGTTTGGAACCAGCTTGTTGGACCTTAGCAAGAACTATATTTATCATGAAAGTGTTAGTTCCAACGAAATTTACCATCAAAAGTCACTATATCTTCATGATTAAAGCATATTTTCGAGTCGAAGAGAACACATACACTAGTACTCTTTTGGGGAGGCTTTGGAGAGTCAAATTACCATAGAAGTAGATGAAATTCGGCATCCTGGTCGTTCCTTGAGTAAGCTTTCGAACGAAGCTTGAATCGTTTGATTTGGAGCGATATTGAAGAAGTTACAACCGAATAACCCGTTGCAGCCTGCAAACTAGCCGAACTATCCCGTTCATGGACCATATGTTCAACCGTTCAAGAAAACAAGTTGAGACATCTCCATTTGCCACGAAACTATATAACTATGCGATTACTCAACATGGGTAGGAAAAAAACCCATGGATTGAAAGATCTTCTTACGAGCTTGGTTTAGTGACCAAACGACTATACCAATTCCGATTCTCATACCGTTTGCAACCAGCTTGTTGAACCATAGCAAGAACTATTTTAACCATGAAAGAGTTAGTTCCAACGAAATTAACCATCGCAAGTGACTATATCTTCATGATTAAAGCATTTTTTCGAGTTGTAGAGCACAATACACTAGTATTCTTTTGGGGAGGCTTTGGAGAGTCAAATTACCATAGAAGTAGATGAAATTTGGCATCCTGGTCGTTCCTTGAGTAAGCTTTCGAACGAAGCTTGAATCGTTTGATTTGGAGCGATATTGAAGAAGTTACAACCGAATAACCCGTTGCAGCCTTCAAACAAGCCGAACTACCCCGTTCATGGACCATATGTTCAATCGTTTAGGAAAACAAGTTGAGACATCACCATTTGCCACGAATACCATATAACTAGGCGAATACTAACTATGGGTCAAAAAAGGCTTACGGATTGAAAGATCTTCTTTCGAGCTTGGTTTAGTGGCCAAAACGACTATACCAAGTTCGATTCTCAGACCGTTTGGAACCAGCTTGTTGAACCTTAGCAAGAACTATTTTATCATGAAAGTGTTAGTTCCAACAAAATTTACCATCAAAAGTCACTATATCTTCATGATTAAAGCATATTTTCGAGTCGAAGAGAACACATACACTAGTACTCTTTTGGGGAGGCTTTGGAGAGTCAAATTACCATAGAAGTAGATGAAATTCGGCATCCTGGTCGTTCCTTGAGTAAGCTTTCGAACGAAGCTTGAATCGTTTGATTTGGAGCGATATTGAAGAAGTTACAACCGAATAACCCGTTGCAGCCTGCAAACTAGCCGAACTATCCCGTTCATGGACCATATGTTCAACCGTTCAAGAAAACAAGTTGAGACATCTCCATTTGCCACGAAACTATATAACTATGCGATTACTCAACATGGGTCGGAAAAAAACCCATGGATTGAAAGATCTTCTTACGAGCTTGGTTTAGCGACCAAAACGACTATACCAATTCCGATTCTCATACCGTTTGCAACCAGCTTGTTGAACCATAGCAAGAACTATTTTAACCATGAAAGAGTTAGTTCCAACGAATTAACCATCGCAAGTGATATATCTTCATGATTAAAGCATTTTTTCGAGTTGGAGAGCACAATTACACTAGTATTCTTTTGGGGAGGCTTTGGAGAGTCATTACATAGAAGTAGATGAAATTTGGCATCCTGGTCGTTCCTTGAGTAAGCTTTCGAACGAAGCTTGAATCGTTTGATTTGGAGCGATATTGAAGAAGTTACAACCGAATAACCC
>LT669794.1:50390353-50579949 GCA_900128785.1 Arabis alpina
TATTTTCCCAAAAATTAAAATTTGCATTTGTTGGTTTAGTTAGATACTCTTCACCATACCAAATAGTCAAAATAGTTTTGCTTATATTTTGGACACATTTCATCATCTTTTTGAATTACATCAAACCGTACTAGTTATTTGAAATTTGTGGGTTTATAGCCTTTTAGTTTTGAAATATTTTCCCAAAAAAATAAAATTTGTATATGTTAGTTTAGTTAGATACTCTTTCACCATACCAAATAGCCAAAATAGTTTAGCTTCTATTTTAGACACATTTCAACATCTTTTGAATTAACATCAAACCATACTAGTTATTTGAAATTTGTGGGTTTATAGCCTTTGAGTTTTGAAATATTTTCCAAAACAATTAAATTTGCATTTGTTGGTTTAATTAGGTTCTCTTTTACCATACAAAATAGCCAAAATAATTTAGCTTATATTTGAACACTTTCAACATCTTTTTGAATTAACATCAAACCGTACTAGTTATTTGAAATGCCTTTTAGTTTTGAAATATTTCCCAAAAAAATAAATTTGTATATGCTAGTTTTGTTAGATACTCTTTCACCATACCAAATAGCCAAAATAGTTTAGCTTCTATATTGGACACATTTCATCATCTTATAAAATTCAAGTCAAACTGTACTAGTTATTTGAAATTTGTGGGGTTATAACCTTTGAGTTTTGAAATACTTTCCCAAAAAATGTAATTTGTATATGTTGGTTTAGTTAGATATCCTTTTACAATACCAAATAGCCAAAATAGTTTAGCTTCTATTTTGGACACATTTCATCATCTTTTGAATTAACATCAAACCGGACTAGTTATTTGAAATTTGTGGGTTATAACCTTTGAGTTTTGAAATACTTTCCCAAAAAATGTAATTTGTATATGTTGGTTTACTTAGATACTTTTTTACCATACCAAATACCAAAATAGTTTAGCTTCTATTTTGGACACATTTCATCATCTTTTTGAATAAACATCAAACCGTACTAGTTATTTGAAATTTGTGGGTTATAACCTTTTGAGTTTTGAACTATTTTCCCCAAAAAATGAAATTTGTATATGTTGGTTTAGTTAGATAATTTTTCACCATACCAAATAGCCAAAATAGTTTAGCTTCTATTTTGGACACATTTCAACATCTTTTTGAATTAACATCAAACCGTAGTAGTTATTTCAAATTTGTGGGTTATAGCCTTTGAGTTTTGAAATCCTTTCCCAAAAAATGTAATTTGTATATGTTGGTTTAGTTAGATATTTTTTCACCATACCAAATAGCCAAAATAGTTTAGCTTCTTTTTTGGACACATTTCATCATCTTTTTGAATTAACATCAAACCGTAGTAGTTATTTCAAATTTGTGGGTTATAGCCTTTGGGTTTTGAAATCCTTTCCCAAAAAATGTAATTTGTATATGTTGGTTTAGTTAGATACTTTTTCACCATACCAAATAGCCAAAATAGTTTAGCTTCTTTTTTGGACACATTTCATCATCTTTTTCAATTAACATCAAACCGTACTAGTTATTTGAAATTTGTGGGTTATAACCTTTAAGTTTTGAAATATTTTCCCAAAAAATTAAATTTGCATTTGTTGGTTTAGTTAGATACTCTTTCACCATACCAAATAGCCAAAAAAGTTTACCTTATATTTTGGACACATTTCATCATCTTTTTGAATTAACATCAAACCGTACTAGTTATTTGAAATTTGTGGGTTATAGCCTTTTAGTTTTGAAATATTTTCCCAAAAAAATAAATTTTTATATGTTAGTTTAGTTAGATACTCTTTCACCATACCAAATAGCCAAAATAGTTTATGTGACGCCCGTGAACCATTTTTGTAGGAAATGGAGGGGCTGTCGATCGACACACATGTGGTCTGTCGATCGACAGGGCTCTTAAGGGCTGTCGATCGACACACCTAGTGGTTGTCGATCGACAGGTGCTCGAATTGGCTGGTTTTCTGGTTCGATTTAAGTCGTTCAATTGGACCGGGCCGGTTTGGGTAAACCTTAGGGCTTGGTATATAAGGGTTTTTGGCCGCATTTGAGCGAACCAAAGTCCCAAAATCAGAAACAAAGAGTTTTGAGAGGAGTTTCTCTTGTTCCTGATAGTTTGTGGATTAGGGTTTCGTTCTTGATCGATTTGAAGAGGAATTTCGTGGTGATTGTAGCTGAATCTGTTTCTAGCCTCATTATCCAGCAAATTTTATCCGAAAATCTAAGGTGAGTGCGTGACCATGGCTTCTGGGCCGGTGGATTCGTTAGGGTTGTGTGGTGGTAGGTCGAATTGATTCACACGGCTTCAGGTAGTACGTGACCATGGCTTCAGGTAGTCTTGTGATCTCCCTTGTTCAAGCTAAGGCAATGATTGAGAGGGGTTGTGAGGCTTACTTGGCCACGATAGTAATGCCGGAGGCGGTTGGTGGGGTTGCTGTGAGAGATATTCGGGTCGCTCGGGATTTTGAGGATGTCTTTCAGTCGTTGCAGGGATTGCCGCCATATCGGTCGGATCCTTTCACGATTGAGTTAGAACCCGGAACGACGCCGTTGTCTAAGGCGCCTTATCGAATGGCTCCAGCAGAGTTAGCGGAATTGAAGAAGCAATTGGAGGATTTGTTGGAGAAGGGTTTTATTCGACCGAGTACTTCACCGTGGGGAGCACCGGTGTTGTTCGTGAAGAAGAAAGACGGTAGTTTCCGGTTGTGCATCGATTACCGAGGGCTAAACCGAGTCACTGTGAAGAACAAGTATCATCTTCCGCGAATCGATGAGTTGTTAGATCAGTTAAGAGGGGCTACTTGGTTTTCCAAGATTGACTTGGCATCCGGTTACCACCAGATTCCGATCGACGAAGCAGATGTTCGGAAGACGGCTTTCAGGACTCGGTATGGGCATTTTGAGTTTGTAGTTGAAACGACCCGACCCGTTTTTTTTTTTTTTTAAAACAATAAGCTCTTAGTCTCAGACTAGCATTCCCATAAATGCTTGTCCTCCACAACCAAGCCACACAAACAAGCAACCAGCGGATAACACACTAAAACCAAACATGCAAATTCCATTAAATTACTAACCAGTTCAACAACAAATTCCAATCAATCCAGCAACCTAACCAGGTTCTAAAACAATAAAAGAAATACAATAAACCACACAGCATGAAAACCGAGACCCTAGATCATCTCCCTCTTCGTTGCCATGATTCCACGATCACAATTTGCCTTTACCTGCACCACATGGTTAAAAGAGATGCGTGAGTATTATCACAAATACCCAGTGAGACGGTCCTCCCATCTACGACTGCGCACACAGACGCGATGGATCCGCTCAGGCAAACACGCATCAAACAATACACAAAACAATCACAACAACACGGCTCAACCACAGCCCAACAGGCAGCCTGTCGATCGACACTACCACTAGGTGTCGATCGACAGCCCTGTTCACACCTGTCGATCGACACACCCACGGTGCCTGTCGATCGACAGCTCAACTGGACCCTGTCGATCGACACAACCTCTAGGTGTCGATCGACAGCTCCTCGATCACCTGTCGATCGACACAACCTCTAGGTGTCGATCGACAGACTCGCGTGACCCTGTCGATCGACACACCCTAGGGCTGTCGATCGACAGGTCGTCGCAGATTCATAGGAGATCGATCAATTATCCTCTCGGATCGATTCCTCCTCTGCGATAACACGAAACCTGCACAACAAACACAATCCAACCATCCATACACCACAAAACACACAGAAACAACATCAATCATCACAATCAACCAGTTTTAACCTACCACCATACAACCCTAACGAATCCACCGGCCCAGAAGCCATGGTCACGCACTCACCTTAGATTTTTGGTTAGATTCTGGTAGAATTGAGGCTAGACACGAATTCAGCAACAACCACCACGAAATTCCACCTCAAATCGATCAAGAACGAAACCCTAATCACAAACTATCAAGAACAAGAGAAACTCCTCTCAAACTCTCTGTTTCTGATTTTTGGGACTTTGGTTCGCTCAAATGCGGCCAAAAACTCTTAAATACGAAGCCCTAGGGTTTACCCAAACCGGCCCGGTCCAATTGAACAACTTAAATCGAACCAGAAAACCAGCCAATTCGAGCACCTGTCGATCGACAGACACTAGGTGTGTCGATCGACAGCCCTTAAGAGCCCTGTCGATCGACATACACCATGTGTGTCGATCGATAGCCCCTCCATTTTACTAAAAATGGTTCACGGGCGTCACAATTCTCCCCCACTAAAACTGGATTCGTCCTCGAATCCTCTAACACTACCCACCAATCTACCCTGGCCTAACCCGCCAGCAACACCGAAGACTACATCTCCTAGACCTTCCCGAGGTTCACATCCGTCCTATGCATATAGACCCGTCTCAGACATTGATTGCCCATAGCTCATAACCACCATCTAGCTTCGGGATCGTCACCCCTCAGCTCTAGGTGTCTAGTATCAACCCACCTCAGTCCGCGCAGTCCTGACGGTGTTCGATACTCAACCATCTCCACACACCTCAATCCATCAAGACACACAGTCTATCAAGCTCTCGGTATGCAAAGATCTGCCAGAGGTCGCAACCTCCAAAACCATCCCCATACCCTCACGATCTCAGTCCGCGCAGTCCTGACGATCGATCGGTATGCAGGGAACCCACTGTCCCCCGGAGAGACGCATCTCTCAAGATCTGCCAAGAAAGACCGAGGTCTAACTCTGAGCTACGCAATCAATTCCTAACGTCTATAATGCACCTCTGACCGGAACTACCTCCTAAGGTCTCACATGATATTCCCCTCCCGGAATACCATCACAAACGTGATCATCACAGATCACCCGGACCATCCCTCACCTCGGATGTCCCTGCAGAGTCTCTCCCGGAACTAGACAGTTCTAACAACCGTAAAACTTCTATTCCCAGACTCTCACACACACACACACACAATCCGCTAGAGTACCCACCGAAACTGGCAAGTTCTATCCGCAATAAAACTTCCATTTCGGGGTTCTCTAACCACAAACACATGACTCGCAAGTCAACACATAAGAAAACACTTTCTTATTCACTGGAAAAATGTCATAATCATTACAACTTTAATGAAAATACAAAAAAAAAATCCACAACCAAAAACCTCACCACACACGGTGATCACAACACAAAAACTGAAACTGGAAACCGCAAAGAAAAACGAATTCACTCTTCTGCTTGCTTCTCGAACCACTTCTTGAACTTCGTTTTCATCTTTGCCTCTGGTTCCCAAGTCTCCTCCTGAATACCGTCACAGTCCCACAAGACTCTCAACAACGGCACTCTCTTCCGGCGCAGAACCTTGATACTTCTCTCAAGAATCCTAACCGGCCTCATCCCAACAGTCAGATTTGGCTGAAGATCTGCGGGAATCGTCACTGCTACCTCCTCAGAAGCATGCAAGCATCTCCTGAGTTTCGAAACGTGAAACACATCATGGAATTTCTCCATAATCGGAGGCAGCTCCAACCGATAAGCAACTGGTCCCACACGTTCCACAACCCGGAACGGACCCATGTACCTCGTACTCAGCTTATCCTCAGATATGGACCTGTTCAGACCCCGCATCATCGCCATCTTGAGATACACTCGATCTCCGACTGCAAACTCCAACTCCTTCCTTCTCCTATCGGCATAACTCTTCTGCCGATCCTGAGCCTCTTTCATGTTCAGCTTCACAACACGGATCTTCTCCGTCGTCTCCTGAACAAAATCAGCCCCAAAGATGCTCCTCTCCCCCACTTGGGTAAAACATAGCGGAGTACGACATGGCCTCCCATACAACGCCTCGAAAGGAGCCATTCCGATACTCGCCTGAAAACTGTTGTTATATGCGAACTCCACCAAACTCAAGTGATCCGCCCAATGACCACCCCAATCTAGCACGCACATCCTCAACAGATCTTCCAGTGTCTGAATCGTCCTTTCGGACTGCCCATCCGTCTGCGGATGATTAGCTGTACTCATGTGCACCTTAGTGCCCATCTCAGCCTGAAAAGCTCTCCAGAACACTGAAGCAAACCTCGGATCTCGATCCGACACAATACTCGCTGGCACTCCATGCAACCTCACAATTTCCTTCACATATTTCTTAGCCAAGACCTCCGCTCCGTCTGTCTTCTTAATGGCCAGAAAATGTGCTGACTTAGTCAGACGATCCACAATCACCCAAATCGCGTCATAGGTCCGAGAAACCGGCAACCCTACCACGAAATCCACAGTGATCATGTCCCACTTCCACTCTGGAATGGGTAGACTCTGCAATAAGCCACTAGGAACTTGGTGCTCAGCCTTCACCAACTGACACACATTGCAAGCTGCAACCCAATCTGCCACATCTCTCTTCATCCCGACCCAATGATAATACCGTTTCAGATCCCGATACATCTTAGTCGCTCCCGGATGAATCGAAAACTTACTCGCATGAGCTTCTCTCAGAATTTCCTGCCTCAAGTCCTCATCCTTAGGAACACAGACTCGTCCATGCACTAAGATAGTCCCGTTAGCAGAAACCTGATATTCGGAACCAGTAGCCTTGGAGAGATCTAACAACACCGGATCCTGCTCCTGAGCTACTCGGATCCTGCTCAATAGATCCGCCTGATCTGCCGCCGCTAACCCTAACGGTTCCTCTGAAGTAACACATAACCTCAAAGTACTAAGCACACTCACCAGATTCTCCACATCCCGCTCCTGAGATGAATCATACCTTCTCCGACTAAGAGCATCTGCTACAGTGTTAGCCTTACCCGGATGGTAAACAATGTCCAAGTCGTAATCAGCCAACAACTCCGACCATCGCCTCTGTCGTACATTTAAATTCTGCTGAGTAAAAATGTACTTCAGATTATGATGATCAGTGAACACCTGAACTCTGCCACCATACAAGTAAGACCTCCAGATTTTCAACGCGAAGATCACTGCAGCCAGCTCTAAGTCATGAACAGGATAATTGCCTTCGTGCTTCCTCAACTGCCTTGAAGCATAAGCAATCACCTTACCCTGCTGCATCAGCACACAACCCAAACCAACTCCCGAAGCATCTGTGTACACCACATAAGGCTCACCCGGTTCAGGCAACGCCAATACTGGTGTACTAGTCAACATCGTTTTCAGCTTCGCGAAACTCAGCTCACAATCAGCAGACCACACGAAAGGAACATCCTTCCCTGTCAGCTTCGTCATGGACTGAGCCATACTCGCAAAACCTTTGACGAATCTCCGATAATAGCCTGCCAACCCAAGAAAACTCCTGATCTCAGTTGCATTCCTCGGCCTCGGCCAATCTCGGATAGACTCAATCTTTGCCGGATCCACAGAAACCCCTTCTGCAGAAACGATGTGACCTAAAAATCCCATCTCTCTCTGCCAGAAACTGCACTTACTCAACTTCGCAAACAGCTTCTGTTCCCGCAACTTCTCCAGAACTCTCCTCAAATGAACCTCATGATCCTCCAGACTCTTCGAATAGACCAGAATATCGTCGATGAAAATGATTACAAACTCATCCAGATACTCCTGGAAAACTCCGTTCATCAACCTCATAAACGCCGCAGGTGCATTCGTTAACCCGAATGGCATCACTACAAACTCAAAATGCCCATACCGAGTCCTGAAAGCCGTCTTCCGAACATCTGCTTCGTCGATCGGAATCTGGTGGTAACCGGATGCCAAGTCAATCTTAGAAAACCAAGTAGCCCCTCTCAACTGATCTAACAACTCATCAATTCGCGGAAGAGGATACTTGTTCTTCACAGTGACTCGGTTTAGCCCTCGATAATCGATGCACAACCGGAAACTACCGTCTTTCTTCTTCACAAACAACACCGGCGCTCCCCACGGTGAAGTACTTGGTCGAATAAACCCCTTCTCCAATAAGTCCTCCAACTGCTTCTTCAATTCCGCTAACTCTGCTGGAGCCATTCGGTAAGGCGCCTTAGACAACGGCGTCGTTCCGGGTTCTAACTCAATCGTGAAAGGATCCGACCGAGATGGCGGTAACCCTTGCAACGACTGAAAGACATCTTCAAAATCCCGAGCGACCCGAATATCTCTCACAGCAACCCCACCAACAGCTTCCGGCATTACAATCGTGGCCAAGTAAGCCTCGCGACCCCTCTCAATCATCGCCTCAGCTTGAACAAGGGAGATCACAAGACTACCTGAAGTCGGTCTCACTCCTTGATAAACCAACCTGCCACCTTCACGTTCGAATACCACCCGACCCCGATGACAATCCAGATGGACTCTGTACCGATTCAACCAATCCATACCAAGGATAACATCGTACAGTTCCACCGGACTAATCACTAAGTCAGCTGGCATCAACTCTCCCGCTACCAGAATATCCACCTCCTTCGCCCGGCCATGCGTAGCTAGAAATTCACCTCCAGCAACCATAACCGGTCCAGTCCGCTCACCAGCGTCACTCCGGATACCACTTCTCTCGGCATGGTCCGGAGTAATGAAGCAATTCGATGCTCCCGAATCAAACAACACGTGGGATTCACACCCACCTACAAACAAGGTCCCTACACAATTCCCAAGTGCTAAGCAACCTAACTTCCTATCACAGGCAAACAATCTAACACAAGCACTAAGCAATTCTACACTACTGAATTCACAAAGTCTAAATTAGAAAGTTACCTGTGATCGGTCTAGAGCTCGGTTCTCCCGGCGCTGCTATAGCCGGCGGACGCTCCATCGCCGCGATCTGATCCAAAGGCTGCACCGGCCCATACTGAGCTACTGGCTGGACCACTGCCACTGCCAACGGCTGCAACTTCGGACAGTTCGGTCTGATGTGCCCCGACTCCCCACACTGATAGCACGTCCGAACTCCTCGAACCTCACTCCGCTTCGGGCAACTCGCCCTCTGGTGGTCTAGACTCCCACAACTGTAGCAGCCTCGGCCACTCTGGCCCGATCCCGAAGCGCCTTCCCACTTCCTCTTCTGCCCTTGCGCAGGCTTGCCGCCTTTGCCCGGACCTGCCTGCTGCACATGCTGCTGCTGAGGCCTCCGAGGCTGAACAGCTGGAACCACGATCGCAGCCTGCTCCCTCAGATCCTCCTCGATCTGTGCAGCCACCTCTACCAACTCTACTCTGCTCGCGAACCTGATGCCTCTGCACCGAGTCCGTAAATCCGGTCGAAGTCCTCGCAAGAACCTCCGAACCTGAGCCTGCTCATCCTCGAAGCTCCTACCAGCATAACCCAGGAGTCTGTTAAACTCCACGTCATACTCCCGCACCGATCTCGTGCCCTGAGTCAAGTCCAAGAACCTCGCCTCTAAACGATCCAACGCCTCCTGAGGAAAGAACTTGGAGTTGAACTCCGTCACAAAATCCGACCATGCCATCGCAGTCCCGGCCCACCTAGCCGCTACACTCCTCCACCAGAGATGTGCATCACCGTCCAAATAATGGACCGCCAAGTCAACCTTGTATCCCTCGGGACACCTAATCGAACGAAAGTTCCGCTCCACTCTCATCCGCCACTCATCAGCCTCCTCAGGCTTCACACTGCCCGCAAAAGAACCCGTACCGATCCTCTGCATCTGCTCCATCATACGGATATATGACGGAACCTCCTCAGCAACCGCAGCCCTCGGCTGCACCTCTGCCACACGTGGCACCACTGGAGCCTGCACTGGCACCGCACCCGGTAACCGCTCCAACAACTGTGTCAGCAGGTCAGCCAGACGATCATCTCTAGCTTGGGCTACACCCGCGGCCGCAACCGCACCCACAGCTGGACCAGCACCACCAGCACCACCAGCCTCAACAGGACCCAAACCAGCCCCTACAGGACCCACACTGGCCCCCACACTGGCAGTCACACTGGCAGTCTGTCCATCATGCACCGACTGTTGACCTGCCGCAGGCCCATGCGCGGAACTCTGAACCTCGCTCACGACTGGCTCCTCAACGAGTCCACGCCCTCGGCCTCGGCCCCCACGACCACGTCCTCTAGTAGCTCTAGCCATCTCACTGCATTCACAAGCAGCCTAACTAAGCACTAGAAAGACTCAAAACACAACAATCAACACTTACCGTGGAATCTCTTTGAAGGCTCGAAGGAAGATGATCTAGAACCCCCAAACTCACAGAATTGTCAATTTAACCAAATTACAATCCTAGCAGTTCTAGCCCGTCCTAAAACCGTATCGCTCTGATACCAAACTGAAACGACCCGACCCGTTTTTTTTTTTTTAAAACAATAAGCTCTTAGTCTCAGACTAGCATTCCCATAAATGCTTGTCCTCCACAACCAAGCCACACAAACAAGCAACCAGCGGATAACACACTAAAACCAAACATGCAAATTCCATTAAATTACTAACCAGTTCAACAACAAATTCCAATCAATCCAGCAACCTAACCAGGTTCTAAAACAATAAAAGAAATACAATAAACCACACAGCATGAAAACCGAGACCCTAGATCATCTCCCTCTTCGTTGCCATGATTCCACGATCACAATTTGCCTTTACCTGCACCACATGGTTAAAAGAGATGCGTGAGTATTATCACAAATACCCAGTGAGACGGTCCTCCCATCTACGACTGCGCACACAGACGCGATGGATCCGCTCAGGCAAACACGCATCAAACAATACACAAAACAATCACAACAACACGGCTCAACCACAGCCCAACAGGCAGCCTGTCGATCGACACTACCACTAGGTGTCGATCGACAGCCCTGTTCACACCTGTCGATCGACACACCCACGGTGCCTGTCGATCGACAGCTCAACTGGACCCTGTCGATCGACACAACCTCTAGGTGTCGATCGACAGCTCCTCGATCACCTGTCGATCGACACAACCTCTAGGTGTCGATCGACAGACTCGCGTGACCCTGTCGATCGACACACCCTAGGGCTGTCGATCGACAGGTCGTCGCAGATTCATAGGAGATCGATCAATTATCCTCTCGGATCGATTCCTCCTCTGCGATAACACGAAACCTGCACAACAAACACAATCCAACCATCCATACACCACAAAACACACAGAAACAACATCAATCATCACAATCAACCAGTTTTAACCTACCACCATACAACCCTAACGAATCCACCGGCCCAGAAGCCATGGTCACGCACTCACCTTAGATTTTTGGTTAGATTCTGGTAGAATTGAGGCTAGACACGAATTCAGCAACAACCACCACGAAATTCCACCTCAAATCGATCAAGAACGAAACCCTAATCACAAACTATCAAGAACAAGAGAAACTCCTCTCAAACTCTCTGTTTCTGATTTTTGGGACTTTGGTTCGCTCAAATGCGGCCAAAAACTCTTAAATACGAAGCCCTAGGGTTTACCCAAACCGGCCCGGTCCAATTGAACAACTTAAATCGAACCAGAAAACCAGCCAATTCGAGCACCTGTCGATCGACAGACACTAGGTGTGTCGATCGACAGCCCTTAAGAGCCCTGTCGATCGACATACACCATGTGTGTCGATCGATAGCCCCTCCATTTTACTAAAAATGGTTCACGGGCGTCACAGTAGTAATGCCTTTCGGGTTGACGAATGCACCGGCGGCGTTTATGAGGTTGATGAACGGAGTTTTCCAGGAGTATCTGGATGAGTTCGTGATTATCTTCATAGATGATATTCTGGTATATTCGAAGAGTTTGGAAGAGCATGAGGTTCATTTGAGGAAAGTTCTAGAGAAGTTGCGGGAACAGAAGTTGTTTGCGAAGTTGAGTAAGTGCAGTTTCTGGCAGAGAGAGATGGGATTTTTGGGTCACATCGTTTCTGCAGAAGGAGTTTCTGTGGATCCGGCGAAGATTCAGTCTATCCGAGATTGGCCTAGACCGAGGAATGCAACTGAGATCAGGAGTTTTCTTGGGTTGGCAGGCTATTATCGGAGATTCGTCAAGGGTTTTGCGAGTATGGCTGTCTATGACGAAGCTGACGGGGAAGGATGTTCCTTTCGTGTGGTCGGCTGATTGTGAGTTGAGTTTCGCGAAGCTGAAGACGATGTTGACTAGTACACCGGTGTACACAGATGCTTCGGGAGTTGGTTTGGGATGTGTGTTGATGCAGCAGGGTAAGGTGATCGCTTATGCTTCAAGGCAGTTGAGGAAGCACGAAGGCAATTATCCTGTTCATGACTTAGAGCTGGCTGCAGTGATCTTCGCGTTGAAAATCTGGAGGTCTTACTTGTATGGTGGCAGAGTTCAGGTGTTCACTGATCATCATAATCTGAAGTACATTTTTACTCAGCAGAATTTAAATGTGCGACAGAGGCGATGGTCGGAATTGCTGGCTGATTACGACCTGGACATTGTTTACCATCCTGGTAAGGCTAACACTGTAGCAGATGCTCTTAGTCGGAGAAGGTATGATTCATCTCAGGAGCGGGATGTGGAGAATTTGGTGAGCATGCTTAGTACTTTGAGGTTGTGTGTTACTTCAGAGGAACCGTTGGGGTTAGCGGCGGCGGATCAGGCGGATCTGTTGAGCAGGATCCGAGTAGCTCAGGAGCAGGATCCGGTGTTGTTAGATCTCTCCAAGGCTGCTGGTTCCGAATATCAGGTTTCTGCTAACGGGACTATCTTAATGCATGGACGAGTCTGTGTTCCTAAGGATGAGGACTTAAGGCAGGAAATTCTGAGAGAAGCTCATGCGAGTAAGTTTTCGATTCATCCGGGAGCGACTAAGATGTATCGGAATTTGAAACGGTATTATCATTGGGTCGGGATGAAGAGAGACGTGGCAGATTGGGTTGCAGCTTGCAATGTGTGTCAGTTGGTGAAGGCTGAGCATCAGGTTCCTAGTGGCTTATTACAGAGTTTACCCATTCCAGAGTGGAAGTGGGACATGATCACTATGGATTTCGTGGTAGGGTTGCCGGTTTCTCGGACCTATGACGCGATTTGGGTGATTGTGGATCGTCTGACTAAGTCAGCACATTTTCTGGCTATTAAGAAGACAGACGGAGCGGAGGTCTTAGCTAAGAAGTATGTGAAGGAAATTATGAGGTTGCATGGAGTGCCAGCGAGTATCGTGTCGGATCGAGATCCGAGGTTTGCTTCTGTGTTCTGGAGAGCGTTTCAGGCTGAGATGGGCACTAAGGTGCACATGAGTACTGCTCATCATCCGCAGACGGATGGGCAGTCTGAAAGGACGATTCAGACACTGGAAGATCTGTTGAGGATGTGCGTGCTAGATTGGGGTGGTCATTGGGCGGATCACTTGAGTTTGGTGGAGTTCGCATATAACAACAGTTTTCAGGCGAGTATCGGAATGGCTCCTTTTGAGGCGTTGTATGGGAGGCCATGTCGTACTCCGCTATGTTTTACCCAAGTGGGGGAGAGGAGCATCTTTGGGGCTGATTTTGTTCAGGAGACGACGGAGAAGATCCGTGTTGTGAAGCTGAACATGAAAGAGGCTCAGGATCGGCAGAAGAGTTATGCCGATAGGAGAAGGAAAGAGTTGGAGTTTGCAGTCGGAGATCGAGTGTATCTCAAGATGGCGATGATGCGGGGTCTGAACAGGTCCATATCCGAGGATAAGCTTAGTACGAGGTACATGGGTCCGTTCCGGGTCGTGGAGCGTGTGGGACCAGTTGCTTATCGGTTGGAGCTGCCTCCGATTATGGAGAAATTCCATGATGTGTTTCATGTTTCGAAACTCAGGAGATGCTTGCATGCTTCTGAGGAGGTAGCAGTGACGATTCCTGCAGATCTTCAGCCAAATCTGACTGTTGGGATGAGGCCGGTTAGGATTCTTGAGAGAAGTATCAAGGTTCTACACCGGAAGAGAGTACCGTTGCTGAGAGTCTTGTGGGACTGTAGCGGTATTCAGGAGGAGACTTGGGAACCAGAGGCAAAGATGAAAACGAAGTTCAAGAAGTGGTTCGAGAAGCAAGCGGAGGAGTGATTTCGTTTTTCCTTGTGGTTTCCAGTTTCAGTTTTTGTGTTGTGATCACCGTGTGTGGTGAAGTTTTTGGTTGTGGATTTTTGTATTTTCATTAAGTTGTAATGATTATGACATTTTTCCAGTGAATAAGAAGTGTTTTTCTTATGTGTTTGACTTGAGAGTCATGTGTTTGTGGTTAGAGAACCTCGGAATGGAAGTTTTATTGCGGATAGAACTTGCCAGTTTCGGTGGGGACTCTAACGGTTTGTGTGTGTGTGTGTGTGAGAGTCTCGGAATAGAAGTTTTTCGGTAGTTAGAACTGTCTAGTTCCGGGGAGACTCTGCGGGGACATCCGAGGTGAGGGATGGTCCGGGTGATCTGTGCTGATCACAGTTGTGATGGTATTCCGGGAGGGGAATATCATGTGAGACCTTAGGAGGTAGTTCCGGTCAGAGGTGCATTATAGACGTTAGGAATTGATTGCATAGCTCAGAGTTAGACATCGGGCTTTCTTGGAGATTTGTCTCCGGCAGATCTTGAGAGATGCGTCTCTCCGGGGGACAGTGGGTTCCCCGCATACCGATCGCTCGTCAGGACTGCGCGGACTGAGATCGTGAGGGTATGGGGATAGTTTGGGAGGTTGCGACCTCTGGCAGATCTCTGCATACCGAGAGCTTGATAGACTGTGTGTCTTGATGGATTGAGGTGTGTGGAGATGATTGAGTATCGAACACCGTCAGGACTGCGCGGACTGAGGTGGGTTGATACTAGACACCTAGAGCTAAGGGGTGACGATCCCGAAGGCTAGATGGTGGCTATGAGTTATGAGCTATGGGCAATCAATGTCTGAGACGGGTCTATGTGCATAGGACGGATGTGAACCTCGAGAGGGTCTGAGAGATGTAGTCTCCGGTGTTGCTGGCGGGTTAGGCCAGGGTAGATTGTTGAGTAGTGTTAGAGGATTCAAGGACGAATCCAGTTTTAGTGGGGGAGAATTGTGACGCCCGTGAACCATTTTTGTAGGAAATGGAGGGGCTGTTGATCGACACACCTGTGGTCTGTCGATCGACAGGGCTCTTAAGGGCTGTCGATCGACACACCTAGTGGTTGTCGATCGACATGTGCTCGAATTGGCTGGTTTTCTGGTTCGATTTAAGTCGTTCAATTGGACCGGGCCGGTTTGGGTAAACCTTAGGGCTTGGTATATAAGGGTTTTTGGCCGCATTTGAGCGAACCAAAGTCCCAAAATCAGAAACAAAGAGTTTTGAGAGGAGTTTCTCTTGTTCCTGATAGTTTGTGGATTAGGGTTTCGTTCTTGATCGATTTGAAGAGGAATTTCGTGGTGATTGTAGCTGAATCTGTTTCTAGCCTCATTATCCAGCAAATTCTATCCGAAAATCTAAGGTGAGTGCGTGACCATGGCTTCTGGGCCGATGGATTCGTTAGGGTTGTGTGGTGGTAGGTCGAATTGATTGATTGTGATGATTGGTGTTGTTTTCTGTTCGTTTTGTTGTGTATGGATTGTTGGATTGTGTTTGTTGTGCAGGTTTCGTGTTAACGCAGAGGAGGGAATCAATCCGAGAGGATAATGATCGATTTCCCATGAATCTGCGACGACCTGTCGATCGACAGCACTTGGGTGTGTCGATCGACAGGGTCACACGAGAGCTGTCGATCGACACCTAGAGGTTATGTCGATCGACAGGTGATCGAGGAGCTGTCGATCGACACCTAGTGGTTGTGTCGATCGACAGGGTCCTGTGGAGCTGTCGATCGACAGGAACCGTGGGTGTGTCGATCGACAGGTGATCGAGGAGCTGTCGATCGACACCTAGTGGTTGTGTCGATCGACAGGGTCCTGTGGAGCTGTCGATCGACAGGCACCGTGGGTGTGTCGATCGACAGGTGTGAACAGGGCTGTCGATCGACACCTAGTGGTAGTGTCGATCGACAGGCCGCCTGTTTGGGCTGTGGTTGAGCCGTTGTTGTGTTTTGTGTGATTGTTTGGTGTGTGTTTGCTTGAGCGGATCCATCGCGTCTGTGTGCGCAGTCGTAGATGGGAGGACCGTCTCACTGGGTATTTATGATAATACTCACGCATCTCTTTTTTCCATGTGGTGCAGGTAAAGGCAAATTGTGATCGTGGAATCATGGCAACGAAGAGGGGGATGATCTAGGGTCTCGGTTTCGTGCTGTGTTGTTGATGTTTTCCATTTCTGTTTTAGAACCTGGTTAGGTTGTTGGTTTTTTGTGGAATTTGTGTTGAACTGGTTTAGATTAATGGAATGAAATGCTTGGTTTATTATTGTTATCCGCTGGTTGTCTGTTTGTGGTTGCTTGGTTGTTGAGGATAGCATTTATGAGAATGCTAGTCCGAGACCAAGGGTTAATGTGTTTAAAAAAAAAAAAATAACGGGTTGGGTCGTTTCTGTTTAGCTTCTATTTTGGACACATTTCATCATCTTATAAAATTCACATCAAACTGTACTAGTTATTTGAAATTTGTGGGTTATAACCTTTGAGTTTTGAAATACTTTCCCAAAAAATGTAATTTGTATATGTTGGTTTAGTTAGATATCCTTTTACAATACCAAATACCAAAATAGTTTAGCTTCTATTTTGGACACATTTCATCATCTTTTTGAATAAACATCAAACCGTACTAGTTATTTGAAATTTGTGGGTTATAACCTTTTGAGTTTTGAAATACTTTCCCAAAAAATGTAATTTGTATATGTTGGTTTACTTAGATACTCTTTTACCATACCAAATACCAAAATAGTTTGGCTTCTATTTTGGACACATTTCATCATCTTTTTGAATTAACATCAAACCGTACTAGTTATTTGAAATTTGTGGGTTATAACCTTTTGAGTTTTGAACTATTTTCCCAAAAAATTAAATTTGTATATGTTGGTTTAGTTAGATAATTTTTCACCATACCAAATAGCCAAAATAGTTTAGCTTCTAATTTGGACACATTTCAACATCTTTTTGAATTAACATCAAACCGTAGTAGTTATTTCAAATTTGTGGGTTATAGCCTTTGAGTTTTGAAATCCTTTCCCAAAAAATGTAATTTGTATATGTTGGTTTAGTTAGATATTTTTTCACCATACCAAATAGCCAAAATAGTTTAGCTTCTTTTTTGGACACATTTCATCATCTTTTTGAATTAACATCAAACCGTAGTAGTTATTTCAAATTTGTGGGTTATAGCCTTTGAGTTTTGAAATCCTTTCCCAAAAAATGTAATTTGTATATGTTGGTTTAGTTAGATACTTTTTCACCATACCAAATAGCCAAAATAGTTTAGCTTCTTTTTTGGACACATTTCATCATCTTTTTCAATTAACATCAAACCGTACTAGTTATTTGAAATTTGTGGGTTATAACCTTTAAGTTTTGAAATATTTTCCCAAAAAATTAAATTTGCATTTGTTGGTTTAGTTAGATACTCTTTCACCATACCAAATAGCCAAAATAGTTTAGCTTATATTTTGGACACATTTCATCATCTTTTTGAATTAACATCAAACCGTACTAGTTATTTGAAATTTGTGGGTTATAGCCTTTTAGTTTTGAAATATTTTCCCGAAAAAATAAATTTGTATATGTTAGTTTAGTTAGATACTCTTTCACCATACCAAATAGCCAAAATAGTTTAGCTTCTATTTTGGACAAATTTCAACATCTTTTTGAATTAACATCAAACCGTACTAGTTATTTGAAATTTGTGGGTTATAGCCTTTGAGTTTTGAAATATTTTCCCAAAAAATTAAATTTGCATTTGTTGGTTTAATTAGGTTCTCTTTTACCATACGAAACAGCCAAAATAATTTAGCTTATATTTGAACACATTTCAACATCTTTTTGAATTAACATCAAACCGTACTAGTTATTTGAAATGCCTTTTAGTTTTGAAATATTTCCCAAAAAAATAAATTTGTATATGTTAGTTTAGTAAGATACTCTTTCACCATACCAAATAGCCAAAATAGTTTAGCTTCTATATTGGACACATTTCATCATCTTATAAAATTCACATCAAAATGTACTAGTTATTTGAAATTTGTGGGTTATAACCTTTGAGTTTTGAAATACTTTCCCAAAAAATGTAATTTGTATATGTTGGTTTAGTTAGATACTCTTTTACAATACCAAGTAGCCAAAATAGTTTAGCTTCTATTTTGGATACATTTCATCATCTTTTTGAATTAACATCAAACCGTACTAGTTATTTGAAATATGTGGGTTATAACCTTTGAGTTTTGAAATACTTTCCCAAAAAATGTAATTTGTATATGTTGGTTTAGTTAGATACTCTTTTACCATACCAAATACCAAAATAGTTTAGCTTCTATTTTGGACACATTTCATCATCTTTTTGAATTAACATCAAACCGTACTAGTTATTTGAAATTTGTGGGTTATAACCTTTTGAGTTTTGAACTATTTTCCCAAAAAATTAAATTTGTATATGTTGGTTCAGTTAGATAGTCTTTCACCATACGTAATAGCCAAAATAGTTTAGCTATTTTTTTGGACACATTTCATCATCTTTTTGAATTAACATAAAACCGTACTAGTTATTTGAAATTTGTGGGTTATAACCTTTAAGTTTTGAAATATTTTCCCAAAAATTAAATTTGTATATGTTGGTTTAGTTAGATACTCTTTCACCATACCAAATAGCCAAAATAGTTTAGCTTCTATTTTGGAGACATTTCATCATCTTATAAAATTAACATCAAACGGTACTAGTTATTTCAAATTTGTGGGTTATAGCCTTTGAGATTTAAAATACTTTCCCAAAAAATGTAATTTGTATATGTTGGTTTAGTTAGATACTCTTTCACCATACCAAATAGCCAAAATAGTTTAGCTTCTATTTTGGACACATTTCATATATTTTTGAATTAACATCAAACCGTACTAGTTATTTGAAATTTGTGGGTTATAACCTTTGAGTTTTGAAATATTTTCCCAAAAAATATAATTTGTATATGTTGGTTTAATTAGATAGTCTTCGACCATACCAAATTGCAAAAATAGTTTAGCTTCTATTTTGGACACATTTCATCATCTTTTAAAATTCACATCAAACCGTACTAGTTATTTGAAATTTGTGGGATATAACCTTTGAGTTTTGAAATATTTTTCCCAAAAAATGAAATTTGCATTTGTTGGTTTAATTAGGTTCTCTTTACCATACGAAATAGCCAAAATAGTTTCGCTTATATTTTGAACACATTTCAACATCTTTTTGAATTAACATCACACCTTACTAGTTATTTGAATTTTGTGGATTATAGCCTTTTAGTTTTGAAATATTTTCCCAAAAAATAAATTTGTATATGTTAGTTTAGTTAGATACTCTTTCACCATACGTAATAGCCAAAATAGTTTAGTTTCTTTTTTGGACATATTTCATCATCTTTTAGAATTAACATCAAACCGTACTAGTTATTTGAAATTTGTGGGTTATAACCTTTTGAGTTTTGAACTATTTTCCCAAAAAATTAAATTTGTATATATTGTTTTAGTTAGATACTTTTTCACCATACCAAATAGCCAAAATAGTTTAGCTTCTATTTTGGACACATTTCATCATCTTTTTGAACTAACATCAAACCGTACTAATTATTCGAAATTTGTGGGTTATAGCCTTTGAGTTTTGAAATATTTTCCCAAAAAACTAAATTTGTATATATTGGTTTAGTTAGATACTTTCACCATATCAAATAGCCAAAATAGATTAGTTTCTATTTTTAACACATTTCATCATGTTTTAGAATTAACATCGAACCATACAAGTTAATTGAAATTTGTGGGTTATAGCCTTTGAGTTTTGAAATATTTTCCCAAAAAATTAAATTTGTATATGTTGGTTTAGTTAGGTACTTTTTCACCATACCAAATAGCCAAAATAGTTTAGCTTCTATTTTGGACACACTTCATCATCTTTTTCATTTAACATCAAACCGTACTAGTTATTTCAAATTTGTGGGTTATTGCCTTTGAGTTTTGAAATATTTTCCCAAAAAATTAAATTTGCATTTGTTGGTTTAATTAGGTACTCTTTCACCATACCAAATAGCCGAAACAGTTTAGCTTATATTTCAAACTTATTTCATCATCTTTTTTAATTAACATCAAACCGTACTATTTATTTGAAATTTGTGGGTTATATAGCCTTTGAGTTTTGAAATATTTTCCCAAAAAATGAAATTTGTATATGTTGGTTTAGTTAGATACTTTTTCACCATACCAAATAGCCAAAATAGTTTAGCTTCTATTTTGGACACATTTCATCATCTTTTTGAATTAACATCAAACCGTACTAGTTATTTGAAATTTGTGGGTTATAACCTTTGAGTTTTGAAATATTTTCCCAAAAAATGAAATTTGTATATGTTGGTTCAGTTAGATACTCTTTCACCATACGTAATAACCAAAATAGTTTAGCTTCTTTTTTGGGCACATTTCATCATCTTTTTGAATTAACATCAAACCGTACTAGTTATTTCAAATTTGTGGGTTATAGCCTTTGAGTTTTGAAATATTTTCCCAAAAAATTAAATTTGCATTTGTTGGTTTAATTAGGTTCTCTTTTACCATACGAAATAGCCAAAATAGTTTATGAAACGACCCGACCCGTTTTTTTTTTTTTTTTACAATAAACCCTTGGTCTCGGACTAGCATTCCCATAAATGTTATCCTCAACAACCAAGCAACAACAAACAGACAACCAGCGGATAACACAATACTTAAAGTAAACAATTCATTCCATAAAAATAAATAAACCAATAAAACCAGCAACCTAGCGGAGTTCTAAAACAGGAATGGAAAGCAATAAAACCACACAGCAACACACAACACGAGACCCTAGATCATCTCCCTCTTCGTTGCCATGATTCCACGATCACAATTTGCCTTTACCTGCATCACATATAAAAAAAGAGATGCGTGAGTATTATCATAAATACCTAGTGATACGGTCCTCCCATCTACGACTGCGCACACAGACGCGATGGATCCGCTCAGGCAAACACGCATCAAACAATCACACAAACACAACAACACGGCTCAACCACAGCCCAACAGGCGGCCTGTCGATCGACACTACCACTAGGTGTCGATCGACACCCCTGCTCACACCTGTCGATCGACACACCCACGGTGCCTGTCGATCGACAGCTCCACAGGACCCTGTCGATCGACACAACCACTAGTTATCGATCGACAGCTCCTCGATCACCTGTCGATCGACACAACCTCTAGGTGTCGATCGACAGCTCTCGTGTGACCCTGTCGATCGACACACCCAAGTGCTGTCGATCGACAGGTCGTCGCAGATTCATGGGAAATCGATCATTATCCTCTCGGATCGATTCCTCCTCTGCGTTAACACGAAACCTGCACGAATAAACACAATCCAAACAATCCACAGACAATCCACAGACAGATTCAACACAAACAACATCAAATCAACAATTCCAACCTACCACCAAACAACCTTAACGAATCCACCGGCCCAGACGCCATGGTCACGCACTCACCTCGAGTTAATTGGAAAGAAAACGGTAGAGCTGAGGCTAGACACGAATCCACGACAATCTCCACAAGAAATCTCCTCCAAATCTCTCAAGAAACGAAACCCTAATTCTCAAAAACTCACAAGGAACAGAGAACTCATCTCAAACTCTGTTGGCTGCGTTTTTGGGACTTGGTTCGCTCACATGCGGCCAAAAACCCTTAAATACGAAGCCCTAAGGTTTTCCCAAACCGGCCCGGTCCAATTGAACGACTTAAATCGAACCAGAGAACCAACCAATTCGGGCACCTGTCGATCGACATACACTAGGTGTGTCGATCGACAGACCCTAAGAGCCCTGTCGATCGACAGACACCAGGTGTGTCGATCGACAGCCCTTCCATTTTACCAAAAATGGTTCACGGGCGTCACAATTCTCCCCCACTAAAACTGGATTCGTCGTCGAATCCTCTAACACTACCCACCAAGCTAACCCCTGGCCAACCCGCCAGTAAAAACCGGAGACTACATCTCCCAGACCCTATCGAGGCTCACATCCGTCCTATGCATATAGACCCGTCTACGACATTGATCGCTCATAGCTCGTAACCACACCCTCTGACTCTCGGGATCGTCACCCCTCAAGCCCTCGGTGCCTCATTTTGAAATATTTTCCCAAAAAAATAAATTTGTATATGTTAGTTTAGTTAGATACTCTTTCACCATACCAAATAGCCAAAATAATTTAGTTTCTATTTTGGACACATTTACTCATTTGTTTTGAATTAGTATCAATCCTTTCTAATTTTTCTAAAATTTGTGGGTTATTATAGCCTTTGAGTTTTTAAATATTTTCCCAAAAATTTAAATTTGTATATTTTTGTTTAGTTAGATACTCTTTCACCATACAAAATAGTCAAAATAGTTTAGTTTCTATTTTGAACACATTTCAGCATGTTTTTGTACTATCATCAAACCATACTAGTTAATTGAAATATTTTTTCAAAAAATTAAATTTTCATTTGTTGGTTTACTTAGGTACTCTTTCACCATACCAAATAGCCAAAATATTTTAGCTTATATTTTGAACTTATTTCATCATGTTTTTGAATTAACATCAAACCGTACTAGTGATTTCAAATTTGTGGGTTATATAACCTTTGAGTTTTGAAATATTTTCCCAAAAAATGAAATTTGTATATGTTAATTCAGTTAGATACTCTTTCATCATACGTAATAGCCAAAATAGTTTAGCTTCTTTTTTGGACACATTTCATCATCTTTTTGAATTAACATCAAAGCGTACTAGTTATTTGAAATTTGTGGGTTATAACCTTTAAGTTTTGAAATATTTTCCCAAAAAATTAAATTTGTATATGTTGGTTTAGTTAGATACTCTTTCACTATACCAAATAGCCAAAATAGTTTAGCTTATATTTAGAACACATTTCATCATCTTTTTAAATTAACATCAAACGGTACTAGTTATTTGATATTTGTGGGTTATAGCCTTTGAGTTTTGAAATATATTCCCAACAAATTATATTTGTATATGTTGGTTTAGTTAGATACTCTTTCACCATACCAAATAGCCAAAATAGTTTAGCTTCTATTTTGAACACATTTCATCATCTTTTTGAATTAACATCAAACCGTACTAGTTATTTGAAATTTGTGGGTTATAGCCTTTGAGTTTTGAAATATTTTCCCAAAACATTAAATTTGTATTTGTTGGTTTAAGTAGATACTCTATCATGATACCAAATAGTCGAAATAATTAAATTTTTATTTCAGACAAATTTACTCTTTTTCTTTGAATTAACATCAATCCGTTCTAATTTTTCTAAAATTTGTGGGTTATTCTAGCCTTTGAGTTTTTAAATATTTTCCCAAAAATTTAAATTTGTATATTTTGGTTTAGTTAGATACTCTTTCACCATAACAAATAGCAAAAATAGTTTAGTTTTTATTTTGAACACATTTCAGCATGTTTTTGAATTATCATCAAATTGTTGTTTTAATTAGGTAATCTTTCACCATACCAAATAGCCAAAACAGTTTAGCTTATATTTCAAACTTATTTCATCATCTTTTTTAATTAACATTAAACCGTACTAGTTATTTGAAATTTGTGGGTTATATAGCCTTTCAGTTTTGAAATATTTTCCCAAAAAATGAAATTTGTATATGTTAGTTCAGTTAGATACTCTTTCACCATATCAAATAGCAAAAATAGTTTATCTTCTATTTTGAACACATTTCATCATCTTTTGGAATTAACATCAAACCGTACTAGTTATTTGAAATTTGTGGGTTACAGCCTTTGAGTTTTGAAATATTTTCCTAAAAAAATTAAATTTGTATATGTCGGTTCAGTTATATACTCTTTCACAATACCAAATAGCCAAAATAGTTTACTTTCTTTTTTGGACACATTTCATCATCTTTTTGAATTAACATCAAACTGTACTAGTTATTTGAAATTTGTTGGTTATAACCTTTAAGTTTTGATATATTTTCCCAAAAAATTAAATTGTATATATTGGTTTAGTTAGATATTCTTTCACCATATCAAATAGCCAAAATATTTTAGTTTCTATTTTGAACACATTTCATCATGTTTTTGAATTAACATCAAACCATACTAGTTAATTGAAATTTGTGGGTTATAGCCTTTGAGTTTTGAAATATTTTCCCAAAAAATTAAATTTGCATTTGTTGGTTTAATTAGGTTCTCTTTCACCATACGAAATAGCCAAAATAGTTTAGTTTATATTTTGAGCACATTGCATCATTTTTTTGAATTAACATCAAACCATAGTAGTTATTTGAAATTTGTGTTTTATAGCCTTTGAGTTTGAAATATTTTCCCAAAAAATGAAATTTGTATATGTTGGTTTAGTTAGATACTCTTTCACCATACCAAATAGCCAAAAGAGTTTAGCTTCTATTTTGAACACATTTCATCATCTTTTTGAATTTACATCAAACCGTACTACTTAATTGAAATTTGTTGGTTATAGCCTTTGAGTTTTGAAATTTAATGGTTATAGCCTTTGAGTTTTGAAATATTTTCCCAAAAAATTAAATTTGTATACGTTGGTTTAGTTAGATACTCTTTCACCATACCAAATAGCCATAATAGTTTAGTTTCTATTTTGAACATATTTCATCATCTTTTTGAATTAGCATCAAACCGTACTATTTATTTGAAATTTGTTCGTTATACCCATTGAGTTTTGAAATATTTTCCCAAAGAATTAAATTTGTATTTGTTAGTTTAATTAGATACTCTTTAACCATACCAAATAGCCAAAATAGTTTAGCTTCTGTTTTGAACACATTTCATCATGTTTTCGAATTAACATCAAACCGTACTAGTTATTTGAAATTTGTGGGTTATAACCTTTGAGTTTTGAAATATTTTCGCAAAAAATGAAATTTGTATATGTTGGTTTAGTTAGATACTCTTTCACTATACCAAATAGCCAAAATAGTTTAGCTTCTATTTTGGACACATTTCATCATCTTTTAAAATTAACATCAAACCGTACTAGTTATTTGAAATTTGTGGGTTATAGCCTTTGAGTTTTGAAATATTTTCCAAAAAAATTAAATTTGTATTTGTTGGTTTAATTAGATAATCTATCACGATACCAAATAGTCGAAATAATTTAGCTTTTATTTCATACATATTTATTCATTGGTTTTCAATTAACATCAATTCGTACTAATTTTTCTAAAATTTGTGGTTATAGCCTTTGAGTTTTTAAATATTTTCCCAAATAATTAAATTTGTATATGTTGATTCATTTAGATACTCTTTCACCATACCAGATAGCCAAAATAGTTTAGCTTCTTTTTTGGACACATTTCATCATCTTTTTGAATTAACATCAAACCGTACTGGTTGTTTTAAATTTGTGGGTAACCTTTAAGTTTTGAAATATTTTTCGAAAAAATTAAAATTGTATATATTGGTTTAGTTAGATACTCTTTCACCATATCAAATAGCCAAAACAGTTTAATTTCTATTTTGATGGTTAACCTACGAATTTGGGCATATTTTGGTGAAAATACTTAAAACCTAATCAAATGCATCTAAACTGGAAATTAACTTTTTTCCTACTAGTTATTGTGGTATAAAAGAGTGTCATGAAGCCAAAAAACATGAATTTATGATTTCGTCAAAAGTTGTTTAAACTCATAGAGGTTAACCTACCAATTTGGTCATATTTTAGAGAAAATGAAGAAACCTAATCAAATGCTTCTAAAGTGGAAATTAAAATTTTCCTACTAGTTAATGTGGTATAGAAGAGTGTAGTGAAGCCAAAAAACATGAATTGACGATTTCGTCAAAACTTGTCAAAGCTCAAAGAGATTAAATTACCAATTTAGACATATTTAGTACAATATGCTGAAAACCTAATCAAATGCATCTAAAGTGAAAATAATTTTTTTCCTACTAGTTAATGTGGTATAGAAGAGTGTCGTGAAACCAAAAAGCATGAATTTATGATTTCGTCAAAAGTTGTCAAAACTCAAAGAGGTTAACCTACCAATTTGGTCATATTTTGAAGAAAATGTCGAAAACCTAATCAAATGCTTCTAAAGTGGAAATAAAACTTTTTCTACTATTTAATGTGGTATAGAAGAGTGTCGTGAAGCCAAAAAACACGAATTTACGGTTTCGTCAAAAGTTTCAAAACTCAAAGAGGTTAACCTACAAATTTGGTCATATTTTAGAGAAAATGCCGAAAACCTAATCAAATGCTTCTAAAGTGGAAATTAAATTTTTCCTAGTATTTAATATGGTATAGAAGAGTGTAGTGAAGCCAAAAAAACATGAATAGATGATTTCGTCAAAACTTGTCAAAGCTCAAAGAGATTACCCTACCAATTTGGGCATATTTGGTACAAAATGTTGAAAACCTAATCAAATGCATCTAAAGTGAAAAAAAAATTTCCTACTAGTTAATGTGGTATAGAAGAGTGTCGTGAAGCCAAAAAACACGAATTGATGATTTCGTCAAAAGTTTCAAAACTCAAAGAGGTTAACCTACTAATTGGGCATATTTTGGTGAAAATACTTAAAACCTAATCAAATGCATCTAAACTGGAAATAAATTTTTTGCTACTAGTTAATGTGGTATAGAAGAGTGTCGTGAAGCCAAAAAACATGAATTTATGATTTCGTCAAAAGTTGTCAAAACTCAAAGAGGTTAACCTACCAATTTGGGCATATTTAGGAGAAAATGCTGAAAACTTAATCAAATGCATATAAAGTGGAAACTAAATTTTTCCAACTAGTTATTGTGGTATAGAGGAGTGTTGTGAAGACAAAAAACTTAAATTTTGGATTTGTCAAAAGTTGTCAAATCTCAAAGTTAACCTACCAATTTGGGTATATTTTGAATAAAATGCAGAAAACCTAATAAAATGCATCTAAAGTGAAAATTAAATTTTTCCTAATAGTTAATGTTGTAAAGACGAGTGTCGTGAAGCCAAAAAATACGAATTTACGATTTCGTCAAAAGTTGTCAAAACTCAAAGATGTTAACCTATGAATTTGGGCATATTTTAGTGAAAATACTTAAAGCCTAATCAAATGCATCTAAACTGGAAATTAATTTTTTTCTACTAGTTAATGTAGTATAGAAGAGTGTCGCGAAGCCAAAAAACATGAATTTACGATTTCGTCAAAAGTTGTCAAAACTCAAAGACTTACGAATTTGGGCATATTTTAGTGAAAATACTTAAAACCTAATCAAATGCATCTAAAATGGAAATTAATTTTTTTCTACTAGTTAATGTGGTATAGAAGAGTGTCGTGAAGCCAAAAAACATGAATTTACGATTTCGTCAAAAGTTGTCAAAACGCAAAGACTTACGAATTTGGGCATATTTTGGTGAAAATACTTAAAACCTAATCAAATGCATCTAAACTGGAAATTAATTTTTTCCTACTAGTTAATGTGGTATAGAAGAGTGTCGTAAAGCCCAAAAACACGAATTTACGATTTCGTCAAAAGTTGTCAAAACTCAAAGACTTACGAATTTGGGCATATTTTGGTGAAAATTCTTAAAACCTAATCCAATGCATCAAACTGGAAATTAATTTTTTCCTACTAGTTAATGTGGTATAGAAAGAGTGTCGTGAAGCCAAAAAACATGAATTTATGATTTCGTCAAAACTCAAAGAGGTAACCTACCAATTTGGTCATATTTTCGATAAAACGCTGAAAAGCTAATTAAATGCATCTAAAGTGGAAATTAAATTTTTCCTACTAGCTAATATGGTATAGAAGAGTATCGTGAAGCCAAAAAATATGAATTTACGATTTCGTCAAAAGTTGTCAAAACTCAAAGAGGTTAACTTACGAATTTGGGCATATTTTGGTGAAAATACTTAAAACCTAATCAAATGCATCTAAAGTGGAAATTAGATTTTTCCTACTAGTTAATGTGGTGTAGAAGAGTGTCGTGAAGCCAAAAACATGAATTTACAATTTCGTAAGAAGTTGTAAAAACTCAAAGAGGTTAACCTACCAAATTGGTCATATTTTAGTGAAAATGCTTAAAACCTAGTCAAATGCCTCTAAAGTGGAAATTAAAATTTTCCTACTAGTTAAGGTGGTATAGAAGAGTGTCGTGAAGCCAAAAAACACGAATTTACGATTTCGTCAAAAGTTGTCAAAACTCAAAGAGGCTACCAATTTGGGCATATTTAGTAGAAAATGTTGAAAACCTAATCAAATGCATCTAAAGTGAAAATTCATTTTTTCCTACTTGTTAATGTGGTATAGAAGAGTGTCGTGAAGCCAAAAAAACACGAATTTATGATTTCGTCAAAAGTTGTCAATACTCAAAGACACCTACCAATTTGGTCATATTTTGGTGAAAATACTTAAAACCTAATCAAATGCATCTAAAGTGGATATTATTGTTTTACTACTAGTTTATGTGGTATAGAAGAGTGTCGTGAAGGCAAAAAACATGAATTTACAATCTTGTCAAAACTCATAGAGGGTTAACCTACCAATTTGGTCATATTGTGTTGAAAATGCTAAAAACCTAATCAGATGCATCTAAAGTGGAAATTAAATTTTTCCTACTAGTTAATGTGGTATAGAAGAGTGTCCTGAAGTCAAAAAACACGAATTTACGATTTCGTCAAAAGTTGTCAAAACTCAAAGAGGTTAGTTAACCTACCAATTTGGTCATATTTTGGGAAAATGGTTAAAACTACCTAATCAAATGTATCTAAAGTGGAAATTAAATTTTTCCTACTAGTTAATGTGATATAAGGAGTGTTGTGAAGACAAAAAACTTGAATTTTCGATTTCGTCAAAAGTTGTCAACATTTAAAGAGGTTAACCTACCAATTTGGTCATATTTTAGATAAAATGTTGAAAACTTAATCAAAATCATTTTGTTTTGTGTCTTTTGACAATGAATCGTTCTTTGTCTTGTTTTACAAGAACATCTTAGATTATTTCTAAGAAGAAAACCAATACATTTAAAAAATTATGAAAATTCTCAAAATATATAGAGTAGTACAGTTGTAGTATATGGTAACGGTTCTCCATATTCCCAAGTCAAGGTTTTAAAGATAGTTGAATACATAGTTGATACACCTAACCACCAAGAAATAAATTCACTTTCTTCCATTTATTATCCAAGCACAAAAAATTAGATTGTTCTGTATCAAACGTTAACTTCTTGTCTTCTTGCTTCTTCTTGGATTTAAGACTGAATCAACGGTTCTCTTTCTCTGAGTTGTTCCATGGAGAAGAAGAGTTTCCAGAGATCTTCTCTACTTGTGACCTTGTCCATCTTCTTCTTCTTCATTCCGGTTTCAATCTCTGTTCCATTCATTCTCTTTCACGGTAAGTAACCATCCTTCTTCTTTAACATCTCTGTTTTCGATTGATAAGACTATAATGATACTTGAAACAGGAATTCAAGATCAATGCTCCAATGGTGGAGTTACCAGCTTCATACACCTCCTTAGCAACCTCTCTAGCTCCCCTGGATCTTGCTTGTATATACCAACACAACTCTTAACTCCTTTCTTCTTGTTTCAGCTCTAAATCTTGCAAAAGGGTTTCATTGTTTTTTTCATCATCTTGTAGAGAAATAGGAAATGGAGAACAAAATTCAGTGTCCATGCCGCTTACTCAACAAGCGAGTTTAGCGTGTGAGAAAGTGAAAAAGATGAAAGAGTTGAGTCAAGGTTACAATATTGTTGCACAATCTCAAGGAAACTTAGTAGCTAGAGGTCTTATCGAGTTTTGCGACAATGCTCCTCCTGTCTTTAACTATGTCTCCTTAGGAGGTCCTCACGCTGGCATCGCCGACATCCCTACATGTACTGTGAGTGTTCTCTTCCCTTTCTCAACTTATCTCTTTGTCTTGACCACAATTACAATCTCAAATTTATCTGTTTTAAAGTTTCAAATATGCAAGTTGCTGAAAGAAGAGGTCTACACTGACTATGTTCAAGTACATTTTCTCTATTCTTCTTCTTATTCTCTAATCAGGATTTAAAACCTTAAACAATGATTAAAAACAACTCTAATGAATTTGCAGGATCATATTGCTCCAAGTGGTTTTATCAAAATCCCTACCGTAAACTCAAACCCTTTTCTTTCTAATCCTCAAAATCATTTCCTAATTTGTATATATACGAATATACCCCATTCATTCGATAAAGTGTTGTTATATGGTTTCCAGGATATGAAAAACTACTTGGAACACTCCAAGTATCTGCCAAAGCTCAACAACGAGAGACCTAAAGAGCGAAACTCGACTTTTAAACAACGTTTCACCAGCTTGCACAACTTGGTCCTAGTCATGGTACCTACTACCTACCACCAATGATGCTTGATATTTCACATAAATCTTGAATCAACATTGTTGATTAGCTAGCTCATTAATTTGTTCTTGTTAATTTCTTAAACAGTTTCAAGGTGATAAAGTGGTGATTCCTAAAGAAAGTTGTTGGTTCGGATATTACCCGGAAGGAGCTTCAAAACCTCTTTTGCCTCCTCAAAAGGTGGAACCTCTTAATCATCTCTCTGTTTCATTTCTTTTCCTCTGATCATCAAGACATCAACCAACCAAACCACTTGTTTCTTCTCCAGACAAAGCTCTATAGAGAGGATTGGATTGGTCTGAAAACATTGGATGTTGCTGGAAAAGTGAAGTTTGTGAGTGTCCCTGGAGAGCATTTGCAAATGGCAAAAGATGACGTTGTGAAATACGTCGTGCCTTACCTGCAAAACCAACCTAAGTTTTCTTCTGAATGCAAACTCAACCTCAAGGCAATGGAGACATCACAACCTTGATGATGTAGATCAACCTTGAACCAATGAATAAGGCCTCCTGATTGTTATGCTCTCTTCGAAAACGGTCTATCTCAATGCAACAGTGAACAAGCTTCATTATATTTGTCAATCCATAGATTACTTAATTACTAGTGCTTTGAACTATTTAAACATGAATAATGTAGAAAAAATGGATCAATCATGTTTATGAGATGAGGAAACTGTGTGATACATACATGTCTGTTGCTTAAAGAGATAAGGTACAAGTTCTGCATCAGTCATCACCTTTTCTTCAAGGCTTTAGTAATTTTCACCTACTTCGTGATCAATTACTTTAACAATTTCTGTTTTTTAGAAAGAAAATCAACAACTTCATTTATTGGGTAGATCATGTGTAGTTCGGTTTCCAAAAAACACTAACGGTTCTATTTTTTGAATAAGGCATTTAAATTTGTATGAAAGAAACAAATAAAAATAAGTTAATTATTCTTGTATGAGATTTTTTGGGGATCCTATGAAAATAAACCTAGTGTTTTAAAACGTAAAGCTGGAGGCGTACGTGAAATAAGATTAGAGTCATGATTAATCATGAACATTGTACAATAGGTTACATGGAGAGCTGATTTTTCTAAATTTTGTTTGGTCATCAAGAAGACAAGAAGAAAAACTAGTTTAATCATATCAAGTCATTTTAAAATGAGAAAGGCGTTTAAGGATTACATAGAAGCGGAGAGTCAATAATCTAAAAAGTACAATGACCCACACACAACCCATAAAACCGGAATAAAAATTAAGACCGAGGATGCATCACTTCCCATGGGACATTTGGAGCCACGGACTCAAAGATACTGCCCGTTGGTTGTGGTTGTGGTTGTGGTTGTGGTTGGATGGTCCGGCAACGCGTTCACATGATGGACACATGAGAAGCGTGGTCGGTGGACTCATCTGACCATACAACCGCGGTGAAAGCTTTAGCGCCCTTAATTCCGCAGCCTCTTTTTCTAGCCGCCGATTCTCTTCCGTCAATTTCTCTACACATCTCTTCAAATATTCACAATCCACTTCGGTTTGCTTCAACTTGGTCCTATTGAGGCACAAAAAAAATAGCTTTGTATTGTAACTATCATTGCTCTAAAAGGGTAAAATGGTCATTAAAATATGTAAAAATGAATTCTCTCACCTTGCTCTTCTGTTTTGGAACCACACTTCCACTTGTCTTGCGGTTAAGCCTAGCTTCTTAGCCAAAGCCAGCTTTTGTTTCTGCATGATTTACCCAAAAGCCCTTGTTAAATCATAAGAATTTTATTTATTTATTTTTGAAAATTACCATAAGAATATTATTTACAAGAAGTTTAAATGTTTTTTGCAAGACTTACGGGATTGAGAGTGTTGTGTTCCTTGAAAGTGTCTTCAAGAACAACAGATTGGTCTTTGGATAGCCTGAGCTTTTTCCGACAAGCCTCTCCTCCGTAATCTTCTTCTTCGTCGGAGGCTCCACGAGGAGAAGAAGATCGATCTAGAGTGATGTCTACGTCATCTTCTCTATCGCTCCTCCTCTTGCCACTCACTGTGCTCGAGATGGTGCTGTTTGGAGAGGAGACTCCTGTCTCTTCCTCGCATTCCACCGTTGATGGTAAACTGTTCACGTCGATTTTCTTGAGAAAATGTTGTTGGTTCTGATGATCTACAAAATGGAAAATGGGTCATGTCAAGATTTGTTTGTTTTGTTCTTTCTTGGAAAAAATCTTACGACTTTGTAGAAGAAGAAACATAGTAGTGATACCTGAGGAGGGAACAAAGGTTTGGTTCCATGGAAACATGTTGAGATTGGACATTGATGAAGAAGTTGGTTTTAGATTCAGCTGGAGAGGATGGTGAGTTTGAGTTTGTGCAAATCCTAAGCTTAGACTTAAACCAAGATCCTCTTTACCCATCAACATGATAAATATGATCAGTTTTGAGAAATGAGAATAGACAAGAGAAAGTTTGAGATCTTTATGGGTAGAGAAATGAATGACGAGAGAAACCTTATTCAATGCCTTGTTTACTAGGTAGGGTTCTTATGAAGAGAGAGATGAGAGATGAGAGATGTGAAATGAGGAGGAAGAAAAGAGAAGGAGATGAGTAAATATAAATAGGAATTGAATGAAATGAGAGGTTGTCAGGTTGGCCAATTATTATCTATAATACTACTATGTCCTTTTGTAACCTCTATAAACTATTATTCTTTCCTCAACTTGTTCCCTCCTTGTCTTCTCTTTTTCTTCTTCTTCTTCTTTTGCTATTTTATAGTTATTATATAAAATCTTTAGCCAACCTTTTCCATAACCTAAAAGTTGTTATATATGTATGGAATCCAAAGCCTAGTTTCAAGTTGTTTTAACTTTTAATCATCTTCAACATCCATCTTTAATTTCTTGCAAATGATGTACTAGCAAAACATACACCTTATAATGAGGAATATATGTCCATGTGATTTGTGCTTTAGCCGGAAATGATTACGTAAAAGTTATATATACACAGGAAAATATTCATTCAAATTTCTTCTCACATGGATAACTTATATCCCAAATTAAAATGAAAATATATTAACACATAGCAACGTCGCAATAATTAAATTTAAGTACTTTGGAAAAAAAAGGAAAAGAAAATAAAAACTCGATGATTAGTCAAGATCACACACGGATGAGACCAAATATGAAAGAAATAGTTGGCAATAATTAAGTGGTTGGTACAAAACACAATCCACATGAATCTGAGACTCCATCAAAGTTTGTGGGGCAAAAATCAACTGTTGTGATCCAATCATATCCATGTGGGATGTGGGATCTATCATTACATCAACACCATTGATAGGTCCATACACATGTATATATTGATCAAAATATTTCTCTATTATATACGTGTTCATTTATAAATATTTTCAGAGTAACATGGGGGTGGTGGTCACGTGAGGTAAAGGGACCCGAAAACAGTCGAGCCGGCCGTGCGTTTCCTTTTGTCTCCTCACGCGCCTACATCTTATCATTTGCTTCGATTTTTTCCGGTTCATAGTAATCATTCATTTCTTTCTACGCAAATTTTTGTTGTAAAAATGAAACACTTCTTATTGTTCTTTATTTAGCTAATTGACTCTTTAAATTTGCTAAACTCACCACGAAATTTAGAATATAAAAGAAAATGTAAACTCAAATTATTATTAGTTTGGTAAAGGATTGCAGTATACATTCTCTTCTAAGTACGACTAGTTTATGCTTTCTAGGAAGAAACATGAAATACTCATAAAGAAGTATTTATTAAAGAGAATTTCATGAAATAATCGTTACTTACACATTATTATTTCATAAAGAGTATGTGTATATATATACTCGTTACTTAAACATGAAATAATCGAAAAGGAGTATTTATTAAACAAACCTTTTTTGGATTCAAGAATAAACGAAATATCATTTTCTACAAATTAAACAATATTCACGGCCTTATGTTTTATATATTATTAAAGATCTCATATCTTAAAATATTCTCTATATATGTACAAAGCATATGAATTAAGATACGTGAATACACACTTTAATAGAGATTGTATTTTCTAATGTTTAATCATGTGAGGCGTATATATAAATATATGTATGTTTTGCTTTTTTGGTAGGGCTAACAATGATCAGTTTTGTTAATCATGTTTGATGTGTAACTTAATTATTCTCTGCAGAGTTTGCTGTAGATCAGCGTCATCATTGGGGAACTTTAAATGTTTGGACCTAACTTCCTCCATTATAGTCGAATATTATATATACTTTCTCGTGCATGTAATTATTCGAATGTTTCAAAGTTTATCATATACTTGAGAGAAAATATTCATAGACATCGGAATAGCGAGCAAGAAAAGAAGCCTAGTAGTGAAAAAAGAAGAGATAATTCGAGTTTGACGTTTCACAACCACATTTAAATATGTTTGATTCTTGATCTAATATGTTATTTATTATAAAAATGTAATGAATAATACTGTTATATTGTAAGCATCATTATTGAGATTCTAGGTAGATTGGAAAAATAAGTAATGGTTTTGGGAATCTATGTTTTCTTTTAGTATAAACAAATAGATGGTGTAGAAAATGAAGCTTCTTGTGAAATAAAGAAGTAAGGAAGGACCAAGTTGGCTCGTGCGATATATCCTCCCATGTGGAACCGACGTGGCTCACACATACCTAAGCCCATGACAGCAAAGCACACGTGTGGTCTTGTCCACCCACACGTGCAGATCTTTCTGGTCAAATATTCCTCTAAGCTCTCTTCGTTGTCCACAGTCAACGGTCAAACATTATGAGTAAGAAATGGTAAATGTATACTCTCTCTCGATCTCGACCAAGCTGGAGAAGATATGGCTTTGGACTTTTGTTACAAGGATTTGGTATTGGATCAAGTATATGAGAGTATTTAGGTTTCTTTATATGCATGGATGTGTATTTGGTATGTGTGACTGAATCAAGACCATATTCGAATACGCCGGTTACAAAAATCTCAATGATTGAATCATATTTTACGCATGCGATACTAACACAAACCCATACTTAACTAGCTCCAATTAGTATAAATGCAACATTACATATTATGGTTTGTATGGTTAACTCATGCATGGATCTTTACTATAAAATCCTATATTACTACTTACTAGTTACTATGTACAGATTATTTACTTCAACGTTTGAAGTAAATAATTTGTACTTAGTAACTAGTAAGTAGTAATATAGGATTTGTTAACAAACATGAGATGATGTTGTACATTTGTCTTTAAATATTTGAAACTTGATCTCCGAAAACATATATTCCATTTTTCTACTATTAAACAAATTTTTTATATCTCCTAGTTCATGACTTAATTGTGGGTGAGCTGGTGATCATGTGATTCATCATCGGTTAACCAAAAATCATCGTGTAGAATATTTTTCGGTTGTAATGCGAGACACGTGCAATAATATGTACGAGCTCATTTCACCACCTTTAAATAATACTCCCATCTAACTATTTTTAACATGAAAATGTTCCTTGATAATAATTACATTAGCGCCAAAAAATAAATCTATATATTATCGAGAGATCACAAGTACATAATTTAAAAATGGCCACACTAATATAACCATCCTATGACTAGAAGAACAAAACCTATAAATACATGGAGATATATAACTTGTAGAGTAACAAAATAATTCTACATTTGATAGTAATTATCAGACTCTTTTTTCCGTATAATGTATTATCGTAAGTACTGAATTATGATCATTTAGTGGGAAATGAAGGGCAATCATGCAATTTAGCTTTACTCCATAATTACCACTAGGTAGAGAATCATTTGCGCGATTGTGTGAGGTTGGTGGTTGAAGCAATATACATCTCAAGTACAACGAGGACTGTGTATGACATAGATAAAGCAATCATCAATGGCACATGATTTACATAACCAATCACATGTTCGAATTAAATTGATTCAAATTCGTCGTTGTATAATATTTTTAATGTTATGTTAAGAAAACTAACTACTACTCCATATTATCAGTAATTCCTATCATCATTTATAATAATAGGTCTTGGCATATATAATCAATCAATCTCTGATTATCTTATGCTTTGGATTCGGATTCAACAACATTTGAAATTTGATCACATTTTGTTGATAAGAAATATCAGATGGACATATTTGTTTATACGATTCTTTGTTGGTTGTGTGATGTAATATGTGAAAGTTGTTCTCCAATGAATCGGCTTTTCGGTAACAAGAGGAGCCCACTTGGCATAATACACTTACGTTTATTATTCGGCAAGAACTACATGTACTAATGATTAAGTTTGATTCCGAACTAATTTTTCTTTAAATGTCTTATTATAACATAGTAATTAAGTCCGACAAAATGAGTATTTGGCTTCGGTGTAAATAGTGATAGGCAAATGATTATGGACTATAATCATTATTACGAAACACAAAAGGCCTAACATAACCTATAATATGCTCTAACCTCTCAAATAATCATTCCCATTATAGTAATAATTAGGAGAGTTCATAATTAATTAATGGGACAAATACCAAAGTGAGCATGCTCTTGCAAAATAACTATGAAATCAGTAATTGGGGATTTTGGCTTAGAAATACTTAATGAGAGCCCATTAAGTTTCACATTAGGGCCTCTTGCTTAACCTGCCATAATTGTCACATGAATGTATGATTAGCATGTATAATTTACATGGACAAGAGGACACAAAAGCAATTTGGCTATAATTAACAGAAGAATATATTTCTAGTTTCACATTTTAGTAATTATAAAAAAGTCAAAGAAATTTAAATACATAAAGCTTAAACTGAAGTTTAATTATCTTCTTAAGTTTCTTGTAATTGAAAACTTATAATATGTCTTGCTACAATTAACTAATTCTTGTGTTAAATAAGAGTATAATTATGGTTGTTTTGATTAGGCAAATTATAAACGAAAAAAGCACAAAGAGATTATAAATTACTAAGCCATTAAATTAAACTGTATAGCATAATCATATCCTAAACCATTTTCTGCATTTCATAATCACTCAAAAACAGACCTTTTTCTCTTCCTCTTGTTCTATCTATTTATATATCTGATGATATGAACCCGTATATACTTGTATAGATAATTATGTTGATCTAAGTTTTGATTATGAGACAATAACATGTCTTCTTCTTCTTCTTCTTCCTATCTTCATCACCACCATACTTATATCTACCCTGCAACAAACCACAAATTAGCATATGTAGATAATCAAACATTAGCATATCCATCAAAGGAGATGACTTCACCTTTTCTCTTCACCAAAAACACCTTTGTCAAACTCGTAATATCGACCGATCATCGCTGCAATATCGAATTCATAAGCAACACTAGCATTAGATCATCTACAAATTTGAGGTCTTTGTAAACACCATACTATGCAACTTTCTATCACCAAATTCATACAATGTAGCAATCAAGCTAGCTAAAAGGGTAGGTTGATAAAACCGTAACCGAGTAAGTAAGTGAAAATGGATCAATGTGCAGACCTTAGCAGGAGAATTGGATGCTCTGAAGCAATCAGCATTCATACCAACAAGACACAATCCAGGAGAAATAACCTATACGTCAAAAATCAATCACCAAGAAACATATAAGAGAGTACTAAACACATTTCTCTGAGGCATTTCATCGAACACCTGACTTACATCGAGGTATTTCTGCAAGGTTTTAGTTCTCTTTCGTGGCCTACGAGAAGGTCTATTCCCACTCATGCTAAACAAGTCTTCTTCAATCTCATCACGAGACAAAGCAATCCAAAGACGATGATTCTCGTTACCTACTTCAACACCGCCTAATCCTGGAGTATCCGCCGGAATTCCTCTTTGCCGATTCGATTTCGGCTCGATTCCTCCTGGTTTCTGATTCTTCACCTCCGATGTTCCTCCGCCACCGCCGCCGCAAGGTTCGACGCCGTTTCCTTTGTTCCTCGGTCGTAGATTCCAAGTCCTCTCTGCCTCAGCTTGTTCTGCCGACAACGGAACTACTTGCTCTTTCAGCTTCTTTGGGTGATGATGATCGGAATCTGACGACGGAGCGAAGGAGGAGAAGGAGAGACGTGGCTGACGAGTAGACCGTGTTGAGACCAAGCGGTGACTACCGATCTCTGATTTGGAGTCGTCGAGATCAGAAGCACGAGAGAGAGGAGAGAAGCCATGGAGAGACTTTGGATTCGATGACATTGGATTCGATTCGATCAATCAAAAACCCTAAAAGCAAAAGCAGAGAAGAGATGTCTCTAGAAGTTACGGAAACTGATGCATGCGTTTCTTTCTAATTATGTTTTATACATCTCTTAATCTTAATCTTAATAAGCTCAATTAATTTCTTGTGTTATTGGACTTTTTTTGTATGTACAAATTATGCATAATCTTCTTCTTTATTACGCTTCGATTTTACTAAATTTAATTAACAAAATGAAGATTTATATTTGAGACCGTGTTAGAAGAAGACTCAAATTAATCGGTATATCGACCAATGACTAAATCAGTATTTCTAAATAATTTGTGTGCTTGTATGTGCATTCCAAACCGGTTCAAGAAATTATGACCAGCACTTTATTCATGTTTATGAGTTACAAACCAATGTGACTCAATTGGGTTTGATGAAAACAGTTTATTCATGTTTTTTATAGTTGTGACTATATATAATATCCAAAAAACCAAACAATTAATCCTTAGAATTAAGAACACTTTGATATAATCATTGTTTGTTTTTTACTAGTTTGAAATTAGAAGTAGAAATGCATGTTAACTCTCAACGCACAAAATGTTACGAGAAAATATAGACGTAGCTTCAGGATTATGTTCTTGGTTACAAGGATTTTTCTTGATGCGAGAAGTCAAACTTTTATTTAGATATGCATAACATGATACATTTTTCTTGGGAATGGGAAATGTTTTGTAAGGAATTTGATTGAGTTTTGATATATATACTTTTTTCAGATGAAAAAGAGAGAGTTGGAGCCATTGTTTATAAATTATGTGTTGTGTTATTGGATATGTTATCTATATTCTCAATTTGTTAGTCCAA
The DNA here is from genome assembly GCA_900128785.1 of Arabis alpina. NCBI lineage: Eukaryota > Viridiplantae > Streptophyta > Magnoliopsida > Brassicales > Brassicaceae > Arabis > Arabis alpina. Next base: position 50,429,753 of record LT669794.1, read on the forward strand.
AATCTAAATTAAAAATGTATATTCTCTATTGTTGCTTATGGATTACTCTACTCTTTTTATGACCACAACTTTTTGGATTTGGTATGTAATCATTGTTTTATGAATCACAACTCTTTTTATGGATATAATCATTGTTTGTAATCTGGTTTTATATTTAACTTGTGAGATGTGAAGAATAAAATTAAGTTATGTAATATTGGGAATTTAATTGTTATTGTTTGTTGATGGAAATTTGTTTGTTGTTATTTTACATTTTCAGAGAAAATGATAGGAGCATAAAATTATACAAATCAAGTCCAAAATAAGTTCACATTATTGCGAAATGTTGTAGCGGGGATATACAACTTGATTTATTGATGAATTTGAAAACTCATCCACGGTGAGAGTGATGCGGAGAATTTTGAAGCATCGTTTTTAATATGAATATGATGAACAATCAACTCTTACCTCTGAACCTACCGTTCAATCAAATTAGAATGTGGATTGCGGAAAATTGGACATAAACTGGATAAATGACAAAAGATGTTGTAATTGCGAGGTTGAATATGCTTCAAAATATAATAAATTACATTACCATGATAAGATTCTTTTACAAAATTGTATTACAATTACAATTTTGACTATTTTAAAATCAGTTGAATATTTTTGTATTCTATTTTGGTAGGAGAATGATAGGAACCAAGCGATGCATATCAACATTGAAGCTGTGTTGAATTTTGGAGAGAATGCACTCGACTCAACACGGAACCACTCGATCGCATACATAAAAACTTTTCATATTCATTTCATATGTTTAGTCAATCTTCACATTGAGGCTATATTACATGTTAGTATTATAATTTTCCAATCTATTTAAAATTTTTATTTGTAACTTCAAGTCGTTGTTAAATGATTTTTAATTAAAAAAACTGACTTGAGTTTTTTGTTTGAAAAATTAATTTTAGCTTAAGCAATACATGTGTAATGCACTACTAGTAGAATACGATTAGAAGAATTTCTTGACTAGTGGGTCTGGTTGGGTTTATGTACAAAAAAGAAACCAAAGGGCCCAAATCAAAAAGAGAAGTTTGGCCCACCACGTCAATATAAGAACCACAAGTTTATGTATTTTTTTCTTAAGGTTGGCAACAAAAAATCTCTCCTCCGATTTGTATTTGCAGATAGGTATGATTCCGAATTGAGAAAATGGTTTTTGATTCATCGATTGACATGTATTATACCCATTTCATGTTGTAGATAAGATATGGATTATGGGAGGAAAGATGTGTTTGATTTCGTGAAGAAAGCGCACGAAATGGTGGATGATCATTCGACGAATTCAATAGTATCTTGGGGTCCTGATGGAACGAGTTTCATAGTCTGGAAACTGCTAGAGTGTAAGAGATACCTTCTTACCAAACACTTGCAGATCTACAACTTCATCAAATTCACTTCATACGTGAGTAGTTAAACTCTGATTTCTTTCTCGGTGATGGTGATGATATATACTATGAACAAGCCTGAGCTTGTGAACAAGATTGGTGAACCCCATTTGGCACCCTTGCACGCCATTTCGCGTGGTGCTGATCGTTTGGAAAGCTGCAAGAACAATGAAGAAAGGGCATTTGTTCTGGAAAGCTGCAAGAACAATGTATGGAAATTCTTTTGGGAAGATGATATTAGAAAAAAGCCCAATGGCCCAAATAGAAATAGAAGCAAGGCCCATAGAAAAAAGTCGGAGTCTTCACGTACGGTATTGCTCATTACTTCACTGACGACGGTTGTTCTCTCAGGTTCCGGCGAATTCCTCCGCAGGTATGATTCCGTCTTCCTCTCGAAATTAGGGTTATCGATTTCTTCGTCATAGTTTGGATCGTCATGTAAAATGCTTTTTGCTACATTAGGGTTTGTGTTTTGGTTATTGTAAAAATGAAAATCCCTTTTGCTCTTCATGCTTCACCGATTTTCATCGATCATGCGTATCTCTTACATTAGCGTCTGGGTTTTTGGTTATTGTAAAGCGAAATCCATTTTTCCTTTGATCTTCACCACGCGTATCTCCATAACTTGCTTTTGCTTACACTAGCTTTTGCGTTTTTGGCTTTTGTCAAAACAAACCCCTTTTGCTCCATCGATTTTCACCATTTTGGTTATCTTCAAAAGAAAACCCTTTTGCTTTTGATGCTCCATAACTTGCTTTTGCTTCTTCATCGCTTGTCGAATCTAATTTGGCCTTTACAATTTGACAACTAAGCAGACGCACCAAATCTTCTTTGTTGTTGTTTCCATGTTATCAGCGAAAATGGACTTCCAAGTTTTGAGAACTACATTATTGCAGGCAATAGAAAATCTCACTCGGTCGTTTGGTGTGTTGAGAAACCACATCATGAATCAGAACAATGTGGGGGATTTTCAAAATGTGCTTGACAGTCTGAACGCGATAGACAATGATGTTTCCAGTCTTAATCTGCAGTCACCTTGGACTCTTGGAGATGTGGAAGAAGCTAGGGGAACTACAAATAATGCGATAGCTGTGTTGATCGATAGGCTTGATGTAGCAGTAAACTACGTTAACGAGGTAGTATTTTGTAGCAAACGTTGTATTATAATCTTGACTAGGACAAAGTTAATTGGCTATGTTTACTGTGTTTTTTTATATAGGAGAATGATTTAGATAATCTCGTTACTGCCGTCGACATGTTACACGACATCAATAACATTGTGAACACTCTCCCTCCTGAGATTTAGGACATCAGAGGATCAAGGCAAAGGAAGCAACATCGAATTAGGAATTTGATTATCTATCTATAATATCTAGCTGTAATCTACGGTTGTGTAGAGAGTTTACCTATCATTCTATGTTGTACTTTTTTTATGGATTTAGTTACCTATCTTTATGAATTACCTATCTTTATGATTATACCTATCTATCGCGTTGCCAAATTCAGTGATATGATTGTGTCAGTATACTGTTCTGATGGGGACACAGCTAAAGACTTTGGATTTGGAGCACTGTTTTGGCAACTAAGTTGTACCAAGTGCCAGATTATCACCAATCGGATCAATATAGAAGCGGAATGGGTTTCAACAAGAGGACGCAGGAGTGTTTCTGCTCGTTCCAACAGAAGTTGGATAACCTGACAATGAGTCTGGAGATGGGTTTTGGGGCAGTCGAGAGTGGTTTAGGGAAATTTCAAGATGATTTGACATCGGGAAGTGGACAGTGTTGATGGATAAATCCCGATGAAATTATCAATTGGGTTTTCCAATCGGAAGTGGACAGTGTTGATGGGATCGTCGAGCTCGAGAAGCGTTGCTTTGAGCGATCTCAATATACAAGTACAAGGGTCACAGAAGAAGATAAGTTCCGCTAAACTAATAAAATGTTGGACCAAAGTTGCTTTGAAGGTTACAGTGTTACTGGTAACAAATAAAATAAACGAGCTTTAATTATTTGAAACTACAATAACAGTCATGTAAAGAAATTCTTGTGGCCCAAATTTAAGGGAAATTCGGCCCACGTATAAAATCGTGCTTCTCTCCTAGGGCTAGCCAAAAAATCCTCTTTCTCCTTCCCTGAAGATTATCGCTCTAAGGTATGATTCCGAATCGATCCTCAAAATTAGGGTTATTGAGGAAATCGATCTGCTTCATCGATTTAACTGTATACCCAAATATCTCATCTTGCAGATAAGAAGACATGAAATTTGATTTCCAGAGAAAGCAATGCACTGATTTCCTGAAGAAAGCGTATGAAATGGTGAACGATCCTTCAACGGATTCGATGGTATCTTGGTCTCCCAACGGCAAGGCTTTCATAGTTTGGCTTCCGGAAGAATGTAAGAGAGACGTTCTTCCCAAATACTTAAAAGTCAAAGCCTTCGGAAAATTTGATCATTATGTGAGTTTCACTCTCCTTTCTTTGCTGCTTATGTGGCTATGGTTTGTTGTTGCCCGTATTGGAATAAGGGCTTTCTCAGACTTGTGTCTACAATTGGTATTTGCATTTTAATGTTGCTATGGCTTGTTGTTGTCCGTATTGAATTAGGGGTTTCGTAGACATGTGTCTCCCGGAGAACCGATGGTATTTGCTTGCAATGGATTTGTGAGGGGCAAGCCTGAGCTCTTGGACAAAATTTGTGAACGCCATGTGGCACGGTTGAAAGCAATGTATGATAAGACCTATAAGCCATTTTACGACCGACTCAGAAGGTGCAAGACCAAAGAAGAGATGGATTTAGTCCGCAGTGAGCGAATGGAGATGTTGGATAAGGAAAGCAGGGAGCGGAGGGAGGCATTTATGAAGGTACTTGAAGCATCACGGGCAAAGGCGGCTGCACGTGAGGCAAAGGCGGCAGAACTTGAGGCAAAGGCGGCCGAAGCACTAGCACTCGAGGATCAACAAGCACTCGAGGATCAACATGCACTCGAGGGATAGCAGCATGATATATCATGGTTTTTACCCGTTTTTGACCATGATTTAACCCGGTTTTATCGAGTCTTTTCGGTGTTTTTCGAGTGTTTTAGAGTCTTTGCAGGTTTTTGTACGTGTGGAGCTTAATTGATGATTATGGAACGTTTTGGAGCATTGTGGAAAGAGGAGCTGAAGTCGTTAGAACGGAAATTCAATTGCCGTCAGATTGGCGTGTCTGTCGATCGACATACATGGTGGTGATCGATCGACAGCTACGTTACAACCTGTCGATCGACAGACACATAGACGATCGATCGACAGGCCTTCCCAGAAACCGACCTAATACGTTTTAAAGAAGGAAAATTGTTCCTTTTCGGGTCAGAAGTTACCAATAGACCGTCATAGAAGCCCACCACGAGTTTTACCTCTATAAATAGTTTATTTTAGGTTTTTAGATTAGAACTTAGATTTTACTTAACAAAGTTTAGAGAGAGATTTTTAGGGTTTTTAGGGAGACAAGTTTACTTCATTACTTTGAGATTCTTCGAACCCTATTGTAATTCTTCTTTTACTCTTTCTTTATGCATTATTATTCAGCTATGATTTGCTTTGCCTCCATGTCTGAGTAGTTTGCTTGTTAGGTTTAGGGTGGTTCGAATGGAATGATGATGAATTGTTAGGGTAAACTCACTTGTTAGGATTTTATCTGTTAGGTTCTTCACCTAGATTGCTTTAACTCTGATTTAGAATTGATCACTCTAAATTAGCTATCTTAGGTTGATAGATTGACACGAAAGTGTAATTGATTAGCCAGAACTAGATCTTAGGTGAGCAAAATTACTTATTCGCAAAGAAATTTGGTTTAGGGATTTTGTGAACAAATTGGACTTGAATTTAAAGCTTGTTTAAATTGATTGAATTCGCAAAGAAATTTGGTTTTCTAGGGTTTAGACATAGTTAGTTTTCGCAACGACAGTTGGTTAATTATATTTTAGTGTTCCAAGTTCTAGAACGGTTCTTAATTAAATCCTGATTCTGTTTAACCTGCAATTCTGATTCATCCTGAGAATTACCCAAAAGCCTAGCTCTTTGTTTAATTGAATTTGAAATCAACCATATTTCCTGTTACCAATTGATTTTGTTATTTATTTTACATTATTTTACTTAGCCGAATTTGAAGTCAATATTCCTATCGTTTGATTTGACTCCCAGTGATTCGACCCCTACTACGACGACCTCTTAATTTGAGAGAGTAGCTCAGGGTAAATTTGAGCATATCAAATTTTGGCGCCGTTGCCGGGGAGTCAAAATCTTCCATAGGATTTTGATTCTAGAATTCTGACTAAGTTATTTTTGTTCGTTTTTACGCGTTTTCTTTTGTTTTTGTGTTTCAGTTGGCTAAGATGGTTAATCGAGCTGTAGTGGTTTTTCGGAATGCTGAAGGGGAGAATGTTGATCGAGATGGCAATCGATACAACAATCAGGGAGACCCCATTGATGAAGCTGGTAACATCATTGAGGTTATGGATCCAGTTGCAGCAGAGCGTGCTGAGCTAGATCGTCAAAGGGTTGAGTTAGAGCGCCGGCGCGCAGAGATTGAGCATCTGGCTCAGGCGAATCGCGGACCTCAGGGGGCAGTAGTTAACCAACGCACTTTGGGAGACTACTACCGTCCTGAAGAACATTACGCCAACAGGGCAGCGATTCGACCTCCTAGATTTGAGCGGAGGGATTTTGAGTTGAAGCCTGCGTACTTCTCTCTTGTAGCTCAACATCAGTTCCATGGGCACCCATCAGAGCACCCCATGGATCATCTTGAGATGTTTGAGGATCTTGCGTCTAGCATCAAGGCTAACAACGTGTCGGAAGACTACATTATGTGTAAGCTCTTCCCATTTTCTCTTGCTGGAGAGGCAGCCTCTTGGCAGAAGCAGTTGGAGCCAGGCTCACTGACTACTTGGAGAGATACCAAGAGTGCTTTCCTGAGTCACTTCTACGATGAGTCGCGCTCAGAGGATCTACGGGCTAAAATCCAAACATTCGTTCAGAATCTGACAGAATCTTTCAAAGCTGCGTGGGAAAGGTTCAAGGGATATCAGAGAGATTGTCCTCATCACGGATTTACAGAAGTTCAGCTGCTAGGTATATTCTACAGAGGAATGGATTGGAGACATCAAATGACTCTAGATGCTGCGAGTAATGGGAATTTCAAGACCAGATTCCCAACTGATTGCCTTGAGCTCATCAAGAACGTGTCTACTAGCAATAGTACAAAGAAGATTGATGAGGAAAGGAGACGAGGAGCTGGTCAAACAAATGGAGCTGAGATTGTTGAGGAAGATGTTAATTACATCAACCAGAATGGCTACCAGAGTCAGCGGTATGGGAATCAGTCAGAGAACAAGGGATACAACAATTACAATCAGAGGAACTACGGATCTTCATCGTATCAACCGATTCCTGCTAAATCTTCAGAAAGTGACTTGAAGAGTATGTTCGAGCAGCTTCTTGAGGGGCAACAAACCCTAACAGCAAGTATCAATGGGAAGATTGACGGGCTGTACACTAATCTCAATGGAAAAATAGAAGCCATCAACATTCACTTGAAGAAGCTTGATACTCAGGTTGCTCAGACTGCTGAAAATGTAAAGAGACAAGAAGGTTGTCTTCCAGGGAAATCTGACATGAACCCAAAGCATTTCTCCAATTCTATCACGTTGAAGAGTGAAGAACAACTGTTTCCAACTATTGAGAAGTGCGAAGATGAAGCCTTGCTCGTGGTTCTTGAAGAAAACCTTAATTTTGAGATTTCAGAGAGCCTGTCGATCGACAGGCCTCCTGCTGTCGATCGACACCTACATCTGACGGTAATCGAAAAACAGACCCTATCGATCGACACACACAGTGAGTGTCGATCGACAGCCACGGGAAATTTCTGTACGAATGCAAATTCATCTGCCCTGTCGATCGACACACACAGTGAGTGTCGATCGACAGCACTGACAAACGCAGAAAACCTGAAAAATCAGTCTGAAATCGCCATTCGAAGTGTCTACAAGCCCAAGATCCCGTACCCAAGGAGTTTATATCCTTCATTCACCAACCAAGGCAGTGACAAAGCACCTAAGGAGAAAGGAAAACAAGCTCCAACATCATTGAGGAAGCTACCAAAGTTGTTAAATCCGGGAATGTTTGTGGTTCCTTGTTCGATCAATGGTGTAGAATTGAAGGATTCTCTATGCGACACAGGAGCCAATGTGAATGTTATGTGTGAGGCTGTTGCAAAGAAGCTAGGAATTTTGGAGTTACAACCTTCAAGGACTTATATCGAGCTCATAGATAGATCATGTACAATTTCTAAAGGTTTCATTCCTGACGTGTCAATTCAAATAGGAGATTGTCTTGTTCCTACGGACTTCTACATCATTGAGAGAAAGGATGATATCTGTAAACCATTGGTTCTTGGTGCACAGTTCCTTGCAACAGTGGGAGCAATGGTGGATTTTCCTAACAAGCGGATCTCCTTCTCGAACATCAACAAGGATGTTTTCTATCCTTCGGTTCTTGTCACATCAGCTTCATGTATGAGTGTCAATGTTGGAGATACGCTGGGTTTTGAAAATGAGACGAAGAAGGTTCAAACCGTTCTCAAGTTGGCTCCTCCCATTCCACGCCGTGATGACAACATTCCAGCAAATCTCAAGACCAAAGAGTTCCCCAAGGTGAAGCGCAGAAAAACTTCTAAGGCATTCTCCAAGTTCATAATTGTCATTCCTTTGGAGTTGAGGGAGAAGGGAGAGGTAGTTGTCCAAGAGATGTTGGACAATACTATGAAGCTCTTTCCTGGTATTGTTCCTTGCAAGTCTGGGGGAGTGCACTTCAGAGATCCACCTCCAGCCTGAACATCATCCGCAGTCAAGCTAATGACTGAAAACAAGCGCTTGGTGGGAGGCAACCCACCTGTAAGTTTTTCTTTCCCTTTGAGTCATTTTTCTTTCTTTGAGTCAGTTAGTTCTTTGTTTCTGTTTGCTTTTTCAAAATTTGTGGAACATGTTGTTTGCGACTCTTTGCTGTGGTACTTGATGGTATTTTGTTTCAGTGATCTTCAGCTTTTCTTTAGATTTCTCCAACAACATCAGTCGTCAGAGCCAAGATTTCAGATTTTCGACAGGCCAGCAGAACAGGTCCGAATTTCATTCTTTTCACAAATTTTCTGACTTTTTCTTTTTCTTTTCACCAATCTCAGATTTAATAACACTGGGGACAGTGTTGTTTAAGTCTGGGGGAGGTAGTTACTAACATTGTTTTCTATTTTGGAGTCAAAAATTTGTTTTTATTGAGTCAAAATGTAGGGAATAATGATCTTTCTTAGGAATAAAGCTTAGTTTTTGAAACTTTTAGCTGTTGCGATGAAGCCTTTGGATGGAACGAATTCGAAATTAGATGATAGTACAGGTTCCCCTCTTATCGCAATTTGCAGAACGAAGTAGATCAAACTCCATACTAGCACACTTGATCTCCATTTCGCTATATTCTCTTTGATGATATCACGACAGTAAAACATTCAGGACTCCTTATTCTCTTTACCACTCTTTGTTGATCCTGAATGGCCAGCTCATTTTTAGTTGGTACCCAACCCCTAACCTTAACCTTTTGTTCAAGCCTCATGCAGTCTCTTTTCCTTAGTTTTATGTGCAGGCATGTGTATAAACTCCGGAGAGAAAGAGGTCCGACGCAGTTTTTCATTCACAAAAATTGCACAGGAAAAGGATTTGGTAGGAGTACTTGAAAGAGAGCAGAAATGCTGAGCATTCCTTGGGATTTAATACACAACAATGGTAATTTTCGAGACTAATATCTTTGTAAAATCATTTCCCCCCTTAGAGTCTTGAAGAAAAAAAAAAAAAAAAAAAAAAAATTACTTTTATTTCGAAAAATAAGTAAGGGAAAGGGAAATGATCATTTTAATAAGTCTCTACCTTCAAAAAGAAATCCCAAGGAATGAGAAAGTTGGATGTGGAAAGTGGAACGTGATTATTATATGAAGATGTTTGGTTCCTGATAACGTTTTGGAGGAGGGAGTGCAATGTGAATGAGAAACTGTGGGCATCAACTGGACCCGACTCTCTCTTGTGATTATGCATAATGTCTGCATCCACCAAATAAAATCCGGTAACCCTAAACACTCTTTAGCTCCACTTAAATACAAAAGCCTTTTACATCACACCTAGCCCTTTTACTTGGTTGATATCATTGGAGAGAATTCCATCATCACTTCGATCGAGTGTACGACAGTTAGGAGAATGTGAAACTGATGGGTTTGCAGGTTAAGATTTGAGGCCCAACCTATGATGGTTGAGATTCGTGACCGCCAAAGGTACTTTGTTTACATGCAGCGAAAGAGTCGAGAAAGCGAAAGCAATGTTCCCAAAGATAAGTAAGTTCTCGCGATTTTCAAACCTCGACTTCATTCTTAGTCTCTAGTTTGCTTGAGGGCAAGCAAAAGCTAAGTCTGGGGGAGTTGATATATCATGGTTTTTATCCGTTTTTGACCATGATTTAACCCGGTTTTATCGAGTCTTTTCGGTGTTTTTCGAGTGTTTTAGAGTCTTTGCAGGTTTTTGTACGTGTGGAGCTTAATTGATGATTATGGAACGTTTTGGAGCATTGTGGAAAGAGGAGCTGAAGTCGTTAGAACGGAAATTCAATTGCCGTCAGATTGGCGTGTCTGTCGATCGACATACATGGTGGTGATCGATCGACAGCTACGTTACAACCTGTCGATCGACAGACACATAGACGATCGATCGACAGGCCTTCCCAGAAACCGACCTAATACGTTTTAAAGAAGGAAAATTGTTCCTTTTCGGGCCAGAAGTTACCAATAGACCGTCATAGAAGCCCACCACGAGTTTTACCTCTATAAATAGTTTATTTTAGGTTTTTAGATTAGAACTTAGATTTTACTTAACAAAGTTTAGAGAGAGATTTTTAGGGTTTTTAGGGAGACAAGTTTACTTCATTACTTTGAGATTCTTCGAACCCTATTGTAATTCTTCTTTTACTCTTTCTTTATGCATTATTATTCAGCTATGATTTGCTTTGCCTCCATGTCTGAGTAGTTTGCTTGTTAGGTTTAGGGTGGTTCGAATGGAATGATGATGAATTGTTAGGGTAAACTCACTTGTTAGGATTTTATCTGTTAGGTTCTTCACCTAGATTGCTTTAACTCTGATTTAGAATTGATCACTCTAAATTAGCTATCTTAGGTTGATAGATTGACACGAAAGTGTAATTGATTAGTCAGAACTAGATCTTAGGTGAGCAAAATTACTTATTCGCAAAGAAATTTGGTTTAGGGATTTTGTGAACAAATTGGACTTGAATTTAAAGCTTGTTTAAATTGATTGAATTCGCAAAGAAATTTGGTTTTCTAGGGTTTAGACATAGTTAGTTTTCGCAACGACAGTTGGTTAATTATATTTTAGTGTTCCAAGTTCTAGAACGGTTCTTAATTAAATCCTGATTCTGTTTAACCTGCAATTCTGATTCATCCTGAGAATTACCCAAAAGCCTAGCTCTTTGTTTAATTGAATTTGAAATCAACCATATTTCCTGTTACCAATTGATTTTGTTATTTATTTTACATTATTTTACTTAGCCGAATTTGAAGTCAATATTCCTATCGTTTGATTTGACTCCCAGTGATTCGACCCCTACTACGACGACCTCTTAATTTGAGAGAGTAGCTCAGGGTAAATTTGAGCATATCAAATTTTGGCGCCGTTGCCGGGGAGTCAAAATCTTCCATAGGATTTTGATTCTAGAATTCTGACTAAGTTATTTTTGTTCGTTTTTACGCGTTTTCTTTTGTTTTTGTGTTTCAGTTGGCTAAGATGGTTAATCGAGCTGTAGTGGTTTTTCGGAATGCTGAAGGGGAGAATGTTGATCGAGATGGCAATCGATACAACAATCAGGGAGACCCCATTGATGAAGCTGGTAACATCATTGAGGTTATGGATCCAGTTGCAGCAGAGCGTGCTGAGCTAGATCGTCAAAGGGTTGAGTTAGAGCGCCGGCGCGCAGAGATTGAGCATCTGGCTCAGGCGAATCGCGGACCTCAGGGGGCAGTAGTTAACCAACGCACTTTGGGAGACTACTACCGTCCTGAAGAACATTACGCCAACAGGGCAGCGATTCGACCTCCTAGATTTGAGCGGAGGGATTTTGAGTTGAAGCCTGCGTACTTCTCTCTTGTAGCTCAACATCAGTTCCATGGGCACCCATCAGAGCACCCCATGGATCATCTTGAGATGTTTGAGGATCTTGCGTCTAGCATCAAGGCTAACAACGTGTCGGAAGACTACATTATGTGTAAGCTCTTCCCATTTTCTCTTGCTGGAGAGGCAGCCTCTTGGCAGAAGCAGTTGGAGCCAGGCTCACTGACTACTTGGAGAGATACCAAGAGTGCTTTCCTGAGTCACTTCTACGATGAGTCGCGCTCAGAGGATCTACGGGCTAAAATCCAAACATTCGTTCAGAATCTGACAGAATCTTTCAAAGCTGCGTGGGAAAGGTTCAAGGGATATCAGAGAGATTGTCCTCATCACGGATTTACAGAAGTTCAGCTGCTAGGTATATTCTACAGAGGAATGGATTGGAGACATCAAATGACTCTTTGATTTGACTCCCAGTGATTCGACCCCTACTATGACGACCTCTTAATTTGAGAGAGTAGCTCAGGGTAAATTTGAGCATATCACAGCACTAGCTCTCGAGGACCAACGTGTACGAATCTGATCCATCAATCTCTATCGGTTCTCTACTACTGTTAGTAAATGGTTTCTGTCTACTGTTGTGTCTATGAATTACTACTTTCTGGATACTCTTTCTATGTCTACTCTTTGTTGTGTTTATGGATTCTATTTCTATATACTCTTTCTTTTTATATCTATGATCCACTCTTTGTGTATTGTTCTGTTTTTGCTTCCTTTGCTTTGGGTGTGAATATTCTCTCTTTGTTAACCGTGGTCGTAAACGGTGAATCTGATGAGTTATCTACTTCGTTGGTCTCTCTTAGTAAACAGTGGTCGTCAACCAGTCCTGAACAATTGGCTACTGCTTCTTCAGTTCAGGCTTGATGACAAAACACTTGTTTCATGTACAGAAATCTCTCCTATTCTTTGTTCACGCTTGGATTAAGTAGTTGGAATTTGTGGGTGAAGGTACTTGATGGGTCCAGAGATGAATTTTGTTGTTGAACCACTAAGAAATATTGCATTTTTTCCATTCTTGGTGATCAAAATTCCTCAGTATCCGGAGCTTGTGTTTTCTTTGGGAAAAGAGTATCAGTTTCTGTTTCAGCCGCCAAGAGATGGGGGCTTTTGGGAGCAAACTTTGCGATCAAGCAGTATAAATAATTTTCTCCACCTTTTGGTCTAAAATGCAATTGATGCATGAAACCCAAGTTTGCACTTGTTTGTGTATTAATCGAAACCTACTTTTTCCATCATAAAGTACATTGCGCAAGACAGGCCTGAATACATCCTTAAAATCTCCCTATTTTGTTGCACTCCTCACGACTCTTCTCTCCTTTTTTGTGTGTTTTTAATACTTGGTGTTGTGAACAATTCAATATCAAATAACAAAACAAGTAGATAAAGTCTTAAAAATGCATGACTTGTATATTTGGTCTTAAAAAATGTAGCAAAAAACGGTAACTCAGAAATTAAAATTCAAAGGGTAACCCAAAGGACATTGAATAAATTGGTTTGACATCGATGTCAACGGAATAGAGAAAGGAAAATACTCAAATAGCTTAGTTTTGTGTTATTGCAAAGAAAAATTGTTTGATAGAGATGCTTGTCGGTTCTTGGACTAGTTTCAAATGCTTTATCGTTTCTGAGTACTAGAGGAGTCTATGAGTGTTTTGAAAATATGATCGCATAACTTCAAGCATACTATGTTGATGTTTCTTGAACTGCTTTGTTCGTTGTGTGCCTGAAAAACATTTGAGCGAATTCTAGACAAAGTAAACGAAAAAATTGTAGATGCTCAAAAGGTCCTAGGGATGAATTGTACTTTGAGATTAACTTGGTGTTGTTAACAAAGTATTTATTTCACTTGAGTTAGTTGAGAAAAAATGATTTCATGTTTAACATGTCTATTTACAATTGTTGAGATAATATATGGATTTCTATATATTTTTCATTATTTATGTGTCTATTTTCAATTGTTGACAATTTTTCTATAAAAAAAACCCAAAATCCGAATGATATCACAAATCAAATCATATACAAATTTTGATATACTATACTAATACAATGAGAATGGGATTAAGGGGCATGGTTGGGGTTTGCTTACCAATAGAAGAAGTAATGGGCCTGGCCCATAGAAAAGTTTAAGGTTCTTCTTGTTAAAGTTGTTGTGCACATTTGGCGACGACCAAAAAAAAATATCTCCGCCTGACATCGTTATTCCGGCAAAATTCAAGGTATGGTTCCGATTCCGATGCCGACTCGTTCCCGCAAATTAGGGTTTATTGATTTGTTCCCCAGATTCCTTTTTGATTCATGTTGTAGATAAGGTATGGATTATGGGAGGAAGGATGTGTTTGATTTCGTGAAGAAAGCGTACGAAATGGTGGATGATCCTTCGACGGATTCAATAGTATCTTGGGGTCCTGATGGAACGAGTTTCATAGTCTGGAAACCGCTAGAGTGTAAGAGAGACCTTCTTACCAAACACTTGCAGATCTACAACTTCATCAAATTCATTTCATACGTGAGTAGTTTCTTCTTTTTTGGTCATCAAATACAAACTCTGATTTTTTTCTTGGTGATGATATATGCTATGCTTTGTTAGGGGTTTCGTGAAATTGTTACTGGAGAGGGACACTTGGAATTTGCGTGCGATGATTTTGTGAAAGGCAAGCCTGATCTTGTGAACAAGATTGGTGAACGCCATTTGGCACGCTTGCACGCCATTTCGCGTGGTGTTGATCGTCTGGAAAGCTGCAAGAACAATGAAGAAAGGACACGAGTCCGCAAGGAGTCGTCGGAGAAGCTTAGAAAGGAGTTGAGGGAGGCCATCGACGCTGCTGAACTGGCAACGGCAATCGAGCGGCTTAGGGCGAAAAGGCTCCAGGAACAAATGCATCATGCACACATTTAATCCAGTCCCATATATCTATCTATAATCCTAATCTACTGTGTGTTGGATTTCTCTTTGTGAATTTGATCAAAGTAAAACAGATCTCTCTCTCCCCTCGGGTTTGACTTGGGTATAATAATAACTATGGTTTCTCTCGCCAAGTTTCGTTTTCATGCTTCACAAACTTCTGGATTGATATTTGTAATTCATCGTTTTAAGTACTGGATTGTCTTCATGTTAGAATTTTGGAAATGATCGCATTGGCAATGTATGTTGTTGATCTTTCCAAGGGTGAGTTTAATCATATAGTTGCGGTTGCATTAAGCAAATTTCGTGTCTTCTGATTTACTCTTGATTCAACCTAGTTGGGTTTTCATGGTTACGTTCTGTGATAACCACAACTGTTGTCAAATGCTAATTTGTTATAGACTTGTACGCATTAACCGATTTCGGACAAGCATGTTAGGATTATGTATCTTTTCTTATATTTGTGTGCATTGGATTGGCCTGTTGGTGGGTCTTCAGAAGCTTGGAAAAAGCGATTGGCGAGGAACTATGTGACAACGAGGACTCCTACTCATGTTGCAAGCCATGCTCAGAAGTACTTCAGTGCCTCGCCAGCAAGAGACGTTCCTGATGAGGTTAGTTAGTCTCCTTGAAATGTTGGCCTGTGTGGATTATGCTGACAAAGTTCTCCTAATGGGATCATTTTCTTTGCAGGTAACCGTAAAAACAAAAGTGAGAAAGAGATAAGAAAGGGAAGATATTAATTGCAATGTATGGAAATTCTTTTGGGAAGATGATATTAGAAAAAGCCTAATGGCCCAAATAGAAATAAAAGCAAGGCCCATAGAAAAAAGTCTTAAAGGTGTGTAAGGGAGTCTTGTATTGCTCATTACTTCACTGACGACGGTTGTTCTCTCAGGTTCCGGCGAATTCCTCTGCAGGTATGATTCCGTCTTCCTCTCGAAAGTAGGGTTATCGATTTCTTCGTCATAGTTCGGATCGTCGTGTAAAATGCCTTTTGCTTACATTAGGGTTTGGGTTTTGGTTATTGTAAAGTGAAAATCCCTTTTGCTCTTCATGCTTCACCGATTTTCATCGATCATGCGTATCTCCATAACTTGCTTTTGCTTACATTAGCGTTTGCGTTTTTGGCTATTGTCAAAACAAATCCCTTTTGCTTCATCGATTTTCACCAATTTTGGTTATCTTCAAAAGAAACCCCTTTTGCTCTTGATGCTCCATAACTTGCTTTTGCTTCTTCATCGCTTGTTGAATCTAATTTGGCCTTTACAATTGACAACTAATCAGACGCACCAAATCTTCTTTGTTGTTGTTTCCATGTTATCAGCGAAAATGAACTTCCAAGATTTGAGAACTACATTATTGCAGGCAATAGAAAATCTCACTCGGTCGTTTGGAGTGTTGAGAAACCACATCATGAATCAGAACAATGTGGGGGATTTTCAAAATGTGCTTGACAGTCTGAACGCGATAGACAATGATGTTTCCAGTCTGAATCTGCAGTCACCTTGGACTCCTGGAGATGTGGAAGAAGCTAGGGGAACTACAAATAATGCGATAGCTGTGTTGATCGATAGGCTTGATGTAGCAGTAAACTACGTTAACGAGGTAGTATTTTGTAGCAAACGTTGTATTATAATCTTGACTAGTACAAAGTTAATTGGCTATGTTTACTGTGTTTTTTTATATAGGAGAATGATTTAGATAATCTCGTTACTGCCGTCGACATGTTACACGACATCAATAACATTGTGAACACTCTCCCTCCTGAGATTTAGGACATCAGAGGATCAAGGCAAAGGAAGCAACATCGAATTAGGAATTTGATTATCTATCTATAATATCTAGCTGTAATCTACGGTTGTGTAGAGAGTTTACCTATCATTCTATGTTGTACTTTTTTTATGGATTTAGTTACCTATCTTTATGAATTACCTATCTTTATGATTATACCTATCTATCGCGTTGCCAAATTCAGTGATATGATTGTGTCAGTATACTGTTCTGATGGGGACACAGCTAAAGACTTTAGATTTGGAGCACTGTTTTGGCAACTAAGTTGTACCAAGTGCCAGATTATCACCAATCGGATCAATATAGAAGCGGAATGGGTTTCAACAAGAGGACGCAGGAGTGTTTCTGCTCGTTCCAACAGAAGTTGGATAACCTGACAATGAGTCTGGAGATGGGTTTTGGGGCAGTCGAGAGTGGTTTAGGGAAATTTCAAGATGATTTGACATCGGGAAGTGGACAGTGTTGATGGATAAATCCCGATGAAATTATCAATTGGGTTTTCCAATCGGAAGTGGATAGTGTTGATGGGATCGTCGAGCTCGAGAAGCGTTGCTTTGAGCGATCTCAATATACAAGTACAAGGGTCACAGAAGAAGATAAGTTCCGCTAAACTAATAAAATGTTGGACCAAAGTTGCTTTGAAGGTTACAGTGTTACTGGTAACAAATAAAATAAACGAGCTTTAATTATTTGAAACTACAATAACAGTCATGTAAAGAAATTCTTGTGGCCCAAATTTAAGGGAAATTCGGCCCACGTATAAAATCGTGCTTCTCTCCTAGGGCTAGCCAAAAAATCCTCTTTCTCCTTCCCTGAAGATTATCGCTCTAAGGTATGATTCCGAATCGATCCTCAAAATTAGGGTTATTGAGGAAATCGATCTGCTTCATCGATTTAACTGTATACCCAAATATCTCATCTTGCAGATAAGAAGACATGAAATTTGATTTGCAGATAAAGCAATGCACTGATTTCCTGAAGAAAGCGTATGAAATGGTGAACGATCCTTCAACGGATTCGATGGTATCTTGGTCTCCCAACGGCAAGGCTTTCATAGTTTGGCTTCCGGAAGAATGTAAGAGAGACGTTCTTCCCAAATACTTAAAAGTCAAAGCCTTCGGAAAATTTGATCATTATGTGAGTTTCACTCTCCTTTCTTTGCTGCTTATGTGGCTATGGTTTGTTGTTGCCCGTATTGGAATAAGGGCTTTCTCAGACTTGTGTCTACAATTGGTATTTGCATTTTAATGTTGCTATGGCTTGTTGTTGTCCGTATTGAATTAGGGGTTTCGTAGACATGTGTCTCCCGGAGAACCGATGGTATTTGCTTGCAATGGTTTTGTGAGGGGCAAGCCTGAGCTCTTGGACAAAATTTGTGAACGCCATGTGGCACGGTTGAAAGCAATGTATGATAAGACCTATAAGCCATTTTACGACCGACTCATAAGGTGCAAGACCAAAGAAGAGATGGATTTAGTCCGCAGTGAGCGAATGGAGATGTTGGATAAGGAAAGCAGGGAGCGGAGGGAGGCATTTATGAAGGTACTTGAAGCATCACGGGCAAAGGCGGCTGCACGTGAGGCAAAGGCGGCAGAACTTGAGGCAAAGGCGGCCGAAGCACTAGCACTCGAGGATCAACAAGCACTCGAGGATCAACATGCACTCGAGGGATAGCAACACTAGCTCTCGAGGACCAACGTGTACGAATCTGATCCATCAATCTCTATCGGTTCTCTACTACTGTTAGTAAATGGTTTCTGTCTACTGTTGTGTCTATGAATTACTACTTTCTGGATACTCTTTCTATGTCTACTCTTTGTTGTGTTTATGGATTCTATTTCTATATACTCTTTCTTTTTATATCTATGATCCACTCTTTGTGTATTGTTCTGTTTTTGCTTCCTTTGCTTTGGGTGTGAATATTCTCTCTTTGTTAACCGTGGTCGTAAACGGTGAATCTGATGAGTTATCTACTTCGTTGGTCTCTCTTAGTAAACAGTGGTCGTCAACCAGTCCTGAACAATTGGCTACTGCTTCTTCAGTTCAGGCTTGATGACAAAACACTTGTTTCATGTACAGAAATCTCTCCTATTCTTTGTTCACGCTTGGATTAAGTAGTTGGAATTTGTGGGTGAAGGTACTTGATGGGTCCAGAGATGAATTTTGTTGTTGAACCACTAAGAAATATTGCATTTTTTCCATTCTTGGTGATCAAAATTCCTCAGTATCCGGAGCTTGTGTTTTCTTTGGGAAAAGAGTATCAGTTTCTGTTTCAGCCGCCAAGAGATGGGGGCTTTTGGGAGCAAACTTTGCGATCAAGCAGTATAAATAATTTTCTCCACCTTTTGGTCTAAAATGCAATTGATGCATGAAACCCAAGTTTGCACTTGTTTGTGTATTAATCGAAACCTACTTTTTCCATCATAAAGTACATTGCGCAAGACAGGCCTGAATACATCCTTAAAATCTCCCTATTTTGTTGCACTCCTCACGACTCTTCTCTCCTTTTTTGTGTGTTTTTAATACTTGGTGTTGTGAACAATTCAATATCAAATAACAAAACAAGTAGATAAAGTCTTAAAAATGCATGACTTGTATATTTGGTCTTAAAAAATGTAGCAAAAAACGGTAACTCATAAATTAAAATTCAAAGGGTAACCCAAAGGACATTGAATAAATTGGTTTGACATCGATGTCAACGGAATAGAGAAAGGAAAATACTCAAATAGCTTAGTTTTGTGTTATTGCAAAGAAAAATTGTTTGATAGAGATGCTTGTCGGTTCTTGGACTAGTTTCAAATGCTTTATCGTTTCTGAGTACTAGAGGAGTCTATGAGTGTTTTGAAAATATGATCGCATAACTTCAAGCATACTATGTTGATGTTTCTTGAACTGCTTTGTTCGTTGTGTGCCTGAAAAACATTTGAGCGAATTCTAGACAAAGTAAACGAAAAAATTGTAGATGCTCAAAAGGTCCTAGGGATGAATTGTACTTTGAGATTAACTTGGTGTTGTTAACAAAGTATTTATTTCACTTGAGTTAGTTGAGAAAAAATGATTTCATGTTTAACATGTCTATTTACAATTGTTGAGATAATATATGGATTTCTATATATTTTTCATTATTTATGTGTCTATTTTCAATTGTTGACAATTTTTCTATAAAAAAAACCCAAAATCCGAATGATATCACAAATCAAATCATATACAAATTTTGATATACTATACTAATACAATGAGAATGGGATTAAGGGGCATGGTTTGGGTTTGCTTACCAACAGAAGAAGTAATGGGCCTGGCCCATAGAAAAGTTTAAGGTTCTTCTTGTTAAAGTTGTTGTGCACATTTGGCGACGACCAAAAAAAAATATCTCCGCCTGACATCGTTATTCCGGCAAAATTCAAGGTATGGTTCCGATTCCGATGCCGACTCGTTCCCGCAAATTAGGGTTTATTGATTTGTTCCCCAGATTCCTTTTTGATTCATGTTGTAGATAAGGTATGGATTATGGGAGGAAGGATGTGTTTGATTTCGTGAAGAAAGCGTACGAAATGGTGGATGATCCTTCGACGGATTCAATAGTATCTTGGGGTCCTGATGGAACGAGTTTCATAGTCTGGAAACCGCTAGAGTGTAAGAGAGACCTTCTTACCAAACACTTGCAGATCTACAACTTCATCAAATTCATTTCATACGTGAGTAGTTTCTTCTTTTTTGGTCATCAAATACAAACTCTGATTTTTTTCTTGGTGATGATATATGCTATGCTTTGTTAGGGGTTTCGTGAAATTGTTACTGGAGAGGGACACTTGGAATTTGCGTGCGATGATTTTGTGAAAGGCAAGCCTGATCTTGTGAACAAGATTGGTGAACGCCATTTGGCACGCTTGCACGCCATTTCGCGTGGTGTTGATCGTCTGGAAAGCTGCAAGAACAATGAAGAAAGGACACGAGTCCGCAAGGAGTCGTCGGAGAAGCTTAGAAAGGAGTTGAGGGAGGCCATCGACGCTGCTGAACTGGCAACGGCAATCGAGCGGCTTAGGGCGAAAAGGCTCCAGGAACAAATGCATCATGCACACATTTAATCCAGTCCCATATATCTATCTATAATCCTAATCTACTGTGTGTTGGATTTCTCTTTGTGAATTTGATCAAAGTAAAACAGATCTCTCTCTCCCCTCGGGTTTGACTTGGGTATAATAATAACTATGGTTTCTCTCGCCAAGTTTCGTTTTCATGCTTCACAAACTTCTGGATTGATATTTGTAATTCATCGTTTTAAGTACTGGATTGTCTTCATGTTAGAATTTTGGAAATGATCGCATTGGCAATGTATGTTGTTGATCTTTCCAAGGGTGAGTTTAATCATATAGTTGCGGTTGCATTAAGCAAATTTCGTGTCTTCTGATTTACTCTTGATTCAACCTAGTTGGGTTTTCATGGTTACGTTCTGTGATAACCACAACTGTTGTCAAATGCTAATTTGTTATAGACTTGTACGCATTAACCGATTTCGGACAAGCATGTTAGGATTATGTATCTTTTCTTATATTTGTGTGCATTGGATTGGCCTGTTGGTGGGTCTTCAGAAGCTTGGAAAAAGCGATTGGCGAGGAACTATGTGACAACGAGGACTCCTACTCATGTTGCAAGCCATGCTCAGAAGTACTTCAGTGCCTCGCCAGCAAGAGACGTTCCTGATGAGGTTAGTTAGTCTCCTTGAAATGTTGGCCTGTGTGGATTATGCTGACAAAGTTCTCCTAATGGGATCATTTTCTTTGCAGGTAACCGTAAAAACAAAAGTGAGAAAGAGATAAGAAAGGGAAGATATTAATTGCAATGTATGGAAATTCTTTTGGGAAGATGATATTAGAAAAAGCCTAATGGCCCAAATAGAAATAAAAGCAAGGCCCATAGAAAAAAGTCTTAAAGGTGTGTAAGGGAGTCTTGTATTGCTCATTACTTCACTGACGACGGTTGTTCTCTCAGGTTCCGGCGAATTCCTCCGCAGGTATGATTCCGTCTTCCTCTCGAAAGTAGGGTTATCGATTTCTTCGTCATAGTTCGGATCGTCGTGTAAAATGCCTTTTGCTTACATTAGGGTTTGGGTTTTGGTTATTGTAAAGTGAAAATCCCTTTTGCTCTTCATGCTTCACCGATTTTCATCGATCATGCGTATCTCCATAACTTGCTTTTGCTTACATTAGCGTTTGCGTTTTTGGCTATTGTCAAAACAAATCCCTTTTGCTTCATCGATTTTCACCAATTTTGGTTATCTTCAAAAGAAACCCCTTTTGCTCTTGATGCTCCATAACTTGCTTTTGCTTCTTCATCGCTTGTTGAATCTAATTTGGCCTTTACAATTGACAACTAATCAGACGCACCAAATCTTCTTTGTTGTTGTTTCCATGTTATCAGCGAAAATGAACTTCCAAGATTTGAGAACTACATTATTGCAGGCAATAGAAAATCTCACTCGGTCGTTTGGAGTGTTGAGAAACCACATCATGAATCAGAACAATGTGGGGGATTTTCAAAATGTGCTTGACAGTCTGAACGCGATAGACAATGATGTTTCCAGTCTGAATCTGCAGTCACCTTGGACTCCTGGAGATGTGGAAGAAGCTAGGGGAACTACAAATAATGCGATAGCTGTGTTGATCGATAGGCTTGATGTAGCAGTAAACTACGTTAACGAGGTAGTATTTTGTAGCAAACGTTGTATTATAATCTTGACTAGTACAAAGTTAATTGGCTATGTTTACTGTGTTTTTTTATATAGGAGAATGATTTAGATAATCTCGTTACTGCCGTCGACATGTTACACGACATCAATAACATTGTGAACACTCTCCCTCCTGAGATTTAGGACATCAGAGGATCAAGGCAAAGGAAGCAACATCGAATTAGGAATTTGATTATCTATCTATAATATCTAGCTGTAATCTACGGTTGTGTAGAGAGTTTACCTATCATTCTATGTTGTACTTTTTTTATGGATTTAGTTACCTATCTTTATGAATTACCTATCTTTATGATTATACCTATCTATCGCGTTGCCAAATTCAGTGATATGATTGTGTCAGTATACTGTTCTGATGGGGACACAGCTAAAGACTTTGGATTTGGAGCACTGTTTTGGCAACTAAGTTGTACCAAGTGCCAGATTATCACCAATCGGATCAATATAGAAGCGGAATGGGTTTCAACAAGAGGACGCAGGAGTGTTTCTGCTCGTTCCAACAGAAGTTGGATAACCTGACAATGAGTCTGGAGATGGGTTTTGGGGCAGTCGAGAGTGGTTTAGGGAAATTTCAAGATGATTTGACATCGGGAAGTGGACAGTGTTGATGGATAAATCCCGATGAAATTATCAATTGGGTTTTCCAATCGGAAGTGGACAGTGTTGATGGGATCGTCGAGCTCGAGAAGCGTTGCTTTGAGCGATCTCAATATACAAGTACAAGGGTCACAGAAGAAGATAAGTTCCGCTAAACTAATAAAATGTTGGACCAAAGTTGCTTTGAAGGTTACAGTGTTACTGGTAACAAATAAAATAAACGAGCTTTAATTATTTGAAACTACAATAACAGTCATGTAAAGAAATTCTTGTGGCCCAAATTTAAGGGAAATTCGGCCCACGTATAAAATCGTGCTTCTCTCCTAGGGCTAGCCAAAAAATCCTCTTTCTCCTTCCCTGAAGATTATCGCTCTAAGGTATGATTCCGAATCGATCCTCAAAATTAGGGTTATTGAGGAAATCGATCTGCTTCATCGATTTAATTGTATACCCAAATATCTCATCTTGCAGATAAGAAGACATGAAATTTGATTTGCAGATAAAGCAATGCACTGATTTCCTGAAGAAAGCGTATGAAATGGTGAACGATCCTTCAACGGATTCGATGGTATCTTGGTCTCCCAACGGCAAGGCTTTCATAGTTTGGCTTCCGGAAGAATGTAAGAGAGACGTTCTTCCCAAATACTTAAAAGTCAAAGCCTTCGGAAAATTTGATCATTATGTGAGTTTCACTCTCCTTTCTTTGCTGCTTATGTGGCTATGGTTTGTTGTTGCCCGTATTGGAATAAGGGCTTTCTCAGACTTGTGTCTACAATTGGTATTTGCATTTTAATGTTGCTATGGCTTGTTGTTGTCCGTATTGAATTAGGGGTTTCGTAGACATGTGTCTCCCGGAGAACCGATGGTATTTGCTTGCAATGGTTTTGTGAGGGGCAAGCCTGAGCTCTTGGACAAAATTTGTGAACGCCATGTGGCACGGTTGAAAGCAATGTATGATAAGACCTATAAGCCATTTTACGACCGACTCAGAAGGTGCAAGACCAAAGAAGAGATGGATTTAGTCCGCAGTGAGCGAATGGAGATGTTGGATAAGGAAAGCAGGGAGCGGAGGGAGGCATTTATGAAGGTACTTGAAGCATCACGGGCAAAGGCGGCTGCACGTGAGGCAAAGGCGGCAGAACTTGAGGCAAAGGCGGCCGAAGCACTAGCACTCGAGGATCAACAAGCACTCGAGGATCAACATGCACTCGAGGGATAGCAACACTAGCTCTCGAGGACCAACGTGTACGAATCTGATCCATCAATCTCTATCGGTTCTCTACTACTGTTAGTAAATGGTTTCTGTCTACTGTTGTGTCTATGAATTACTACTTTCTGGATACTCTTTCTATGTCTACTCTTTGTTGTGTTTATGGATTCTATTTCTATATACTCTTTCTTTTTATATCTATTATCCACTCTTTGTGTATTGTTCTGTTTTGCTTCCTTTGCTTTGGGTGTGAATATTCTCTCTTTGTTAACCGTGGTCGTAAACGGTGAATCTGATGAGTTATCTACTTCGTTGGTCTCTCTTAGTAAACAGTGGTCGTCAACCAGTCCTGAACAATTGGCTACTGCTTCTTCAGTTCAGGCTTGATGACAAAACACTTGTTTCATGTACAGAAATCTCTCCTATTCTTTGTTCACGCTTGGATTAAGTAGTTGGAATTTGTGGGTGAAGGTACTTGATGGGTCCAGAGATGAATTTTGTTGTTGAACCACTAAGAAATATTGCATTTTTTCCATTCTTGGTGATCAAAATTCCTCAGTATCCGGAGCTTGTGTTTTCTTTGGGAAAAGAGTATCAGTTTCTGTTTCAGCCGCCAAGAGATGGGGGCTTTTGGGAGCAAACTTTGCGATCAAGCAGTATAAATAATTTTCTCCACCTTTTGGTCTAAAATGCAATTGATGCATGAAACCCAAGTTTGCACTTGTTTGTGTATTAATCGAAACCTACTTTTTCCATCATAAAGTACATTGCGCAAGACAGGCCTGAATACATCCTTAAAATCTCCCTATTTTGTTGCACTCCTCACGACTCTTCTCTCCTTTTTGTGTGTTTTTAATACTTGGTGTTGTGAACAATTCAATATCAAATAACAAAACAAGTAGATAAAGTCTTAAAAATGCATGACTTGTATATTTGGTCTTAAAAAATGTAGCAAAAAACGGTAACTCAGAAATTAAAATTCAAAGGGTAACCCAAAGGACATTGAATAAATTGGTTTGACATCGATGTCAACGGAATAGAGAAAGGAAAATACTCAAATAGCTTAGTTTTGTGTTATTGCAAAGAAAAATTGTTTGATAGAGATGCTTGTCGGTTCTTGGACTAGTTTCAAATGCTTTATCGTTTCTGAGTACTAGAGGAGTCTATGAGTGTTTTGAAAATATGATCGCATAACTTCAAGCATACTATGTTGATGTTTCTTGAACTGCTTTGTTCGTTGTGTGCCTGAAAAACATTTGAGCGAATTCTAGACAAAGTAAACGAAAAAATTGTAGATGCTCAAAAGGTCCTAGGGATGAATTGTACTTTGAGATTAACTTGGTGTTGTTAACAAAGTATTTATTTCACTTGAGTTAGTTGAGAAAAAATGATTTCATGTTTAACATGTCTATTTACAATTGTTGAGATAATATATGGATTTCTATATATTTTTCATTATTTATGTGTCTATTTTCAATTGTTGACAATTTTTCTATAAAAAAAACCCAAAATCCGAATGATATCACAAATCAAATCATATACAAATTTTGATATACTATACTAATACAATGAGAATGGGATTAAGGGGCATGGTTTGGGTTTGCTTACCAACAGAAGAAGTAATGGGCCTGGCCCATAGAAAAGTTTAAGGTTCTTCTTGTTAAAGTTGTTGTGCACATTTGGCGACGACCAAAAAAAAATATCTCCGCCTGACATCGTTATTCCGGCAAAATTCAAGGTATGGTTCCGATTCCGATGCCGACTCGTTCCCGCAAATTAGGGTTTATTGATTTGTTCCCCAGATTCCTTTTTGATTCATGTTGTAGATAAGGTATGGATTATGGGAGGAAGGATGTGTTTGATTTCGTGAAGAAAGCGTACGAAATGGTGGATGATCCTTCGACGGATTCAATAGTATCTTGGGGTCCTGATGGAACGAGTTTCATAGTCTGGAAACCGCTAGAGTGTAAGAGAGACCTTCTTACCAAACACTTGCAGATCTACAACTTCATCAAATTCATTTCATACGTGAGTAGTTTCTTCTTTTTTGGTCATCAAATACAAACTCTGATTTTTTTCTTGGTGATGATATATGCTATGCTTTGTTAGGGGTTTCGTGAAATTGTTACTGGAGAGGGACACTTGGAATTTGCGTGCGATGATTTTGTGAAAGGCAAGCCTGATCTTGTGAACAAGATTGGTGAACGCCATTTGGCACGCTTGCACGCCATTTCGCGTGGTGTTGATCGTCTGGAAAGCTGCAAGAACAATGAAGAAAGGACACGAGTCCGCAAGGAGTCGTCGGAGAAGCTTAGAAAGGAGTTGAGGGAGGCCATCGACGCTGCTGAACTGGCAACGGCAATCGAGCGGCTTAGGGCGAAAAGGCTCCAGGAACAAATGCATCATGCACACATTTAATCCAGTCCCATATATCTATCTATAATCCTAATCTACTGTGTGTTGGATTTCTCTTTGTGAATTTGATCAAAGTAAAACAGATCTCTCTCTCCCCTCGGGTTTGACTTGGGTATAATAATAACTATGGTTTCTCTCGCCAAGTTTCGTTTTCATGCTTCACAAACTTCTGGATTGATATTTGTAATTCATCGTTTTAAGTACTGGATTGTCTTCATGTTAGAATTTTGGAAATGATCGCATTGGCAATGTATGTTGTTGATCTTTCCAAGGGTGAGTTTAATCATATAGTTGCGGTTGCATTAAGCAAATTTCGTGTCTTCTGATTTACTCTTGATTCAACCTAGTTGGGTTTTCATGGTTACGTTCTGTGATAACCACAACTGTTGTCAAATGCTAATTTGTTATAGACTTGTACGCATTAACCGATTTCGGACAAGCATGTTAGGATTATGTATCTTTTCTTATATTTGTGTGCATTGGATTGGCCTGTTGGTGGGTCTTCAGAAGCTTGGAAAAGGCGATTGGCGAGGAACTATGTGACAACGAGGACTCCTACTCATGTTGCAAGCCATGCTCAGAAGTACTTCAGTGCCTCGCCAGCAAGAGACGTTCCTGATGAGGTTAGTTAGTCTCCTTGAAATGTTGGCCTGTGTGGATTATGCTGACAAAGTTCTCCTAATGGGATCATTTTCTTTGCAGGTAACCGTAAAAACAAAAGTGAGAAAGAGATAAGAAAGGGAAGATATTAATTGCAATGTATGGAAATTCTTTTGGGAAGATGATATTAGAAAAAAGCCTAATGGCCCAAATAGAAATAAAAGCAAGGCCCATAGAAAAAAGTCTTAAAGGTGTGTAAGGGAGTCTTGTATTGCTCATTACTTCACTGACGACGGTTGTTCTCTCAGGTTCCGGCGAATTCCTCCGCAGGTATGATTCCGTCTTCCTCTCGAAAGTAGGGTTATCGATTTCTTCGTCATAGTTCGGATCGTCGTGTAAAATGCCTTTTGCTTACATTAGGGTTTGGGTTTTGGTTATTGTAAAGTGAAAATCCCTTTTGCTCTTCATGCTTCACCGATTTTCATCGATCATGCGTATCTCCATAACTTGCTTTTGCTTACATTAGCGTTTGCGTTTTTGGCTATTGTCAAAACAAATCCCTTTTGCTTCATCGATTTTCACCAATTTTGGTTATCTTCAAAAGAAACCCCTTTTGCTCTTGATGCTCCATAACTTGCTTTTGCTTCTTCATCGCTTGTTGAATCTAATTTGGCCTTTACAATTGACAACTAATCAGACGCACCAAATCTTCTTTGTTGTTGTTTCCATGTTATCAGCGAAAATGAACTTCCAAGATTTGAGAACTACATTATTGCAGGCAATAGAAAATCTCACTCGGTCGTTTGGAGTGTTGAGAAACCACATCATGAATCAGAACAATGTGGGGGATTTTCAAAATGTGCTTGACAGTCTGAACGCGATAGACAATGATGTTTCCAGTCTGAATCTGCAGTCACCTTGGACTCCTGGAGATGTGGAAGAAGCTAGGGGAACTACAAATAATGCGATAGCTGTGTTGATCGATAGGCTTGATGTAGCAGTAAACTACGTTAACGAGGTAGTATTTTGTAGCAAACGTTGTATTATAATCTTGACTAGTACAAAGTTAATTGGCTATGTTTACTGTGTTTTTTTATATAGGAGAATGATTTAGATAATCTCGTTACTGCCGTCGACATGTTACACGACATCAATAACATTGTGAACACTCTCCCTCCTGAGATTTAGGACATCAGAGGATCAAGGCAAAGGAAGCAACATCGAATTAGGAATTTGATTATCTATCTATAATATCTAGCTGTAATCTACGGTTGTGTAGAGAGTTTACCTATCATTCTATGTTGTACTTTTTTATGGATTTAGTTACCTATCTTTATGAATTACCTATCTTTATGATTATACCTATCTATCGCGTTGCCAAATTCAGTGATATGATTGTGTCAGTATACTGTTCTGATGGGGACACAGCTAAAGACTTTGGATTTGGAGCACTGTTTTGGCAACTAAGTTGTACCAAGTGCCAGATTATCACCAATCGGATCAATATAGAAGCGGAATGGGTTTCAACAAGAGGACGCAGGAGTGTTTCTGCTCGTTCCAACAGAAGTTGGATAACCTGACAATGAGTCTGGAGATGGGTTTTGGGGCAGTCGAGAGTGGTTTAGGGAAATTTCAAGATGATTTGACATCGGGAAGTGGACAGTGTTGATGGATAAATCCCGATGAAATTATCAATTGGGTTTTCCAATCGGAAGTGGACAGTGTTGATGGGATCGTCGAGCTCGAGAAGCGTTGCTTTGAGCGATCTCAATATACAAGTACAAGGGTCACAGAAGAAGATAAGTTCCGCTAAACTAATAAAATGTTGGACCAAAGTTGCTTTGAAGGTTACAGTGTTACTGGTAACAAATAAAATAAACGAGCTTTAATTATTTGAAACTACAATAACAGTCATGTAAAGAAATTCTTGTGGCCCAAATTTAAGGGAAATTCGGCCCACGTATAAAATCGTGCTTCTCTCCTAGGGCTAGCCAAAAAATCCTCTTTCTCCTTCCCTGAAGATTATCGCTCTAAGGTATGATTCCGAATCGATCCTCAAAATTAGGGTTATTGAGGAAATCGATCTGCTTCATCGATTTAATTGTATACCCAAATATCTCATCTTGCAGATAAGAAGACATGAAATTTGATTTGCAGATAAAGCAATGCACTGATTTCCTGAAGAAAGCGTATGAAATGGTGAACGATCCTTCAACGGATTCGATGGTATCTTGGTCTCCCAACGGCAAGGCTTTCATAGTTTGGCTTCCGGAAGAATGTAAGAGAGACGTTCTTCCCAAATACTTAAAAGTCAAAGCCTTCGGAAAATTTGATCATTATGTGAGTTTCACTCTCCTTTCTTTGCTGCTTATGTGGCTATGGTTTGTTGTTGCCCGTATTGGAATAAGGGCTTTCTCAGACTTGTGTCTACAATTGGTATTTGCATTTTAATGTTGCTATGGCTTGTTGTTGTCCGTATTGAATTAGGGGTTTCGTAGACATGTGTCTCCCGGAGAACCGATGGTATTTGCTTGCAATGGTTTTGTGAGGGGCAAGCCTGAGCTCTTGGACAAAATTTGTGAACGCCATGTGGCACGGTTGAAAGCAATGTATGATAAGACCTATAAGCCATTTTACGACCGACTCAGAAGGTGCAAGACCAAAGAAGAGATGGATTTAGTCCGCAGTGAGCGAATGGAGATGTTGGATAAGGAAAGCAGGGAGCGGAGGGAGGCATTTATGAAGGTACTTGAAGCATCACGGGCAAAGGCGGCTGCACGTGAGGCAAAGGCGGCAGAACTTGAGGCAAAGGCGGCCGAAGCACTAGCACTCGAGGATCAACAAGCACTCGAGGATCAACATGCACTCGAGGGATAGCACACTAGCTCTCGAGGACCAACGTGTACGAATCTGATCCATCAATCTCTATCGGTTCTCTACTACTGTTAGTAAATGGTTTCTGTCTACTGTTGTGTCTATGAATTACTACTTTCTGGATACTCTTTCTATGTCTACTCTTTGTTGTGTTTATGGATTCTATTTCTATATACTCTTTCTTTTATATCTATGATCCACTCTTTGTGTATTGTTCTGTTTTTGCTTCCTTTGCTTTGGGTGTGAATATTCTCTCTTTGTTAACCGTGGTCGTAAACGGTGAATCTGATGAGTTATCTACTTCGTTGGTCTCTCTTAGTAAACAGTGGTCGTCAACCAGTCCTGAACAATTGGCTACTGCTTCTTCAGTTCAGGCTTGATGACAAAACACTTGTTTCATGTACAGAAATCTCTCCTATTCTTTGTTCACGCTTGGATTAAGTAGTTGGAATTTGTGGGTGAAGGTACTTGATGGGTCCAGAGATGAATTTTGTTGTTGAACCACTAAGAAATATTGCATTTTTTCCATTCTTGGTGATCAAAATTCCTCAGTATCCGGAGCTTGTGTTTTCTTTGGGAAAAGAGTATCAGTTTCTGTTTCAGCCGCCAAGAGATGGGGGCTTTTGGGAGCAAACTTTGCGATCAAGCAGTATAAATAATTTTCTCCACCTTTTGGTCTAAAATGCAATTGATGCATGAAACCCAAGTTTGCACTTGTTTGTGTATTAATCGAAACCTACTTTTTCCATCATAAAGTACATTGCGCAAGACAGGCCTGAATACATCCTTAAAATCTCCCTATTTTGTTGCACTCCTCACGACTCTTCTCTCCTTTTTTGTGTGTTTTTAATACTTGGTGTTGTGAACAATTCAATATCAAATAACAAAACAAGTAGATAAAGTCTTAAAAATGCATGACTTGTATATTTGGTCTTAAAAAATGTAGCAAAAAACGGTAACTCAGAAATTAAAATTCAAAGGGTAACCCAAAGGACATTGAATAAATTGGTTTGACATCGATGTCAACGGAATAGAGAAAGGAAAATACTCAAATAGCTTAGTTTTGTGTTATTGCAAAGAAAAATTGTTTGATAGAGATGCTTGTCGGTTCTTGGACTAGTTTCAAATGCTTTATCGTTTCTGAGTACTAGAGGAGTCTATGAGTGTTTTGAAAATATGATCGCATAACTTCAAGCATACTATGTTGATGTTTCTTGAACTGCTTTGTTCGTTGTGTGCCTGAAAAACATTTGAGCGAATTCTAGACAAAGTAAACGAAAAAATTGTAGATGCTCAAAAGGTCCTAGGGATGAATTGTACTTTGAGATTAACTTGGTGTTGTTAACAAAGTATTTATTTCACTTGAGTTAGTTGAGAAAAAATGATTTCATGTTTAACATGTCTATTTACAATTGTTGAGATAATATATGGATTTCTATATATTTTTCATTATTTATGTGTCTATTTTCAATTGTTGACAATTTTTCTATAAAAAAAACCCAAAATCCGAATGATATCACAAATCAAATCATATACAAATTTTGATATACTATACTAATACAATGAGAATGGGATTAAGGGGCATGGTTGGGGTTTGCTTACCAACAGAAGAAGTAATGGGCCTGGCCCATAGAAAAGTTTAAGGTTCTTCTTGTTAAAGTTGTTGTGCACATTTGGCGACGACCAAAAAAAAATATCTCCGCCTGACATCGTTATTCCGGCAAAATTCAAGGTATGGTTCCGATTCCGATGCCGACTCGTTCCCGCAAATTAGGGTTTATTGATTTGTTCCCCAGATTCCTTTTTGATTCATGTTGTAGATAAGGTATGGATTATGGGAGGAAGGATGTGTTTGATTTCGTGAAGAAAGCGTACGAAATGGTGGATGATCCTTCGACGGATTCAATAGTATCTTGGGTCCTGATGGAACGAGTTTCATAGTCTGGAAACCGCTAGAGTGTAAGAGAGACCTTCTTACCAAACACTTGCAGATCTACAACTTCATCAAATTCATTTCATACGTGAGTAGTTTCTTCTTTTTGGTCATCAAATACAAACTCTGATTTTTTTCTTGGTGATGATATATGCTATGCTTTGTTAGGGGTTTCGTGAAATTGTTACTGGAGAGGGACACTTGGAATTTGCGTGCGATGATTTTGTGAAAGGCAAGCCTGATCTTGTGAACAAGATTGGTGAACGCCATTTGGCACGCTTGCACGCCATTTCGCGTGGTGTTGATCGTCTGGAAAGCTGCAAGAACAATGAAGAAAGGACACGAGTCCGCAAGGAGTCGTCGGAGAAGCTTAGAAAGGAGTTGAGGGAGGCCATCGACGCTGCTGAACTGGCAACGGCAATCGAGCGGCTTAGGGCGAAAAGGCTCCAGGAACAAATGCATCATGCACACATTTAATCCAGTCCCATATATCTATCTATAATCCTAATCTACTGTGTGTTGGATTTCTCTTTGTGAATTTGATCAAAGTAAAACAGATCTCTCTCTCCCCTCGGGTTTGACTTGGGTATAATAATAACTATGGTTTCTCTCGCCAAGTTTCGTTTTCATGCTTCACAAACTTCTGGATTGATATTTGTAATTCATCGTTTTAAGTACTGGATTGTCTTCATGTTAGAATTTTGGAAATGATCGCATTGGCAATGTATGTTGTTGATCTTTCCAAGGGTGAGTTTAATCATATAGTTGCGGTTGCATTAAGCAAATTTCGTGTCTTCTGATTTACTCTTGATTCAACCTAGTTGGGTTTTCATGGTTACGTTCTGTGATAACCACAACTGTTGTCAAATGCTAATTGTTATAGACTTGTACGCATTAACCGATTTCGGACAAGCATGTTAGGATTATGTATCTTTTCTTATATTTGTGTGCATTGGATTGGCCTGTTGGTGGGTCTTCAGAAGCTTGGAAAAGCGATTGGCGAGGAACTATGTGACAACGAGGACTCCTACTCATGTTGCAAGCCATGCTCAGAAGTACTTCAGTGCCTCGCCAGCAAGAGACGTTCCTGATGAGGTTAGTTAGTCTCCTTGAAATGTTGGCCTGTGTGGATTATGCTGACAAAGTTCTCCTAATGGGATCATTTTCTTTGCAGGTAACCGTAAAAACAAAAGTGAGAAAGAGATAAGAAAGGGAAGATATTAATTGCAATGTATGGAAATTCTTTTGGGAAGATGATATTAGAAAAAAGCCTAATGGCCCAAATAGAAATAAAAGCAAGGCCCATAGAAAAAAGTCTTAAAGGTGTGTAAGGGAGTCTTGTATTGCTCATTACTTCACTGACGACGGTTGTTCTCTCAGGTTCCGGCGAATTCCTCCGCAGGTATGATTCCGTCTTCCTCTCGAAAGTAGGGTTATCGATTTCTTCGTCATAGTTCGGATCGTCGTGTAAAATGCCTTTTGCTTACATTAGGGTTTGGGTTTTGGTTATTGTAAAGTGAAAATCCCTTTTGCTCTTCATGCTTCACCGATTTTCATCGATCATGCGTATCTCCATAACTTGCTTTGCTTACATTAGCGTTTGCGTTTTTGGCTATTGTCAAAACAAATCCCTTTTGCTTCATCGATTTTCACCAATTTTGGTTATCTTCAAAAGAAACCCCTTTGCTCTTGATGCTCCATAACTTGCTTTTGCTTCTTCATCGCTTGTTGAATCTAATTTGGCCTTTACAATTGACAACTAATCAGACGCACCAAATCTTCTTTGTTGTTGTTTCCATGTTATCAGCGAAAATGAACTTCCAAGATTTGAGAACTACATTATTGCAGGCAATAGAAAATCTCACTCGGTCGTTTGGAGTGTTGAGAAACCACATCATGAATCAGAACAATGTGGGGGATTTTCAAAATGTGCTTGACAGTCTGAACGCGATAGACAATGATGTTTCCAGTCTGAATCTGCAGTCACCTTGGACTCCTGGAGATGTGGAAGAAGCTAGGGGAACTACAAATAATGCGATAGCTGTGTTGATCGATAGGCTTGATGTAGCAGTAAACTACGTTAACGAGGTAGTATTTTGTAGCAAACGTTGTATTATAATCTTGACTAGTACAAAGTTAATTGGCTATGTTTACTGTGTTTTTTTTATATAGGAGAATGATTTAGATAATCTCGTTACTGCCGTCGACATGTTACACGACATCAATAACATTGTGAACACTCTCCCTCCTGAGATTTAGGACATCAGAGGATCAAGGCAAAGGAAGCAACATCGAATTAGGAATTTGATTATCTATCTATAATATCTAGCTGTAATCTACGGTTGTGTAGAGAGTTTACCTATCATTCTATGTTGTACTTTTTTATGGATTTAGTTACCTATCTTTATGAATTACCTATCTTTATGATTATACCTATCTATCGCGTTGCCAAATTCAGTGATATGATTGTGTCAGTATACTGTTCTGATGGGGACACAGCTAAAGACTTTGGATTTGGAGCACTGTTTTGGCAACTAAGTTGTACCAAGTGCCAGATTATCACCAATCGGATCAATATAGAAGCGGAATGGGTTTCAACAAGAGGACGCAGGAGTGTTTCTGCTCGTTCCAACAGAAGTTGGATAACCTGACAATGAGTCTGGAGATGGGTTTGGGGCAGTCGAGAGTGGTTTAGGGAAATTTCAAGATGATTTGACATCGGGAAGTGGACAGTGTTGATGGATAAATCCCGATGAAATTATCAATTGGGTTTTCCAATCGGAAGTGGACAGTGTTGATGGGATCGTCGAGCTCGAGAAGCGTTGCTTTGAGCGATCTCAATATACAAGTACAAGGGTCATAGAAGAAGATAAGTTCCGCTAAACTAATAAAATGTTGGACCAAAGTTGCTTTGAAGGTTACAGTGTTACTGGTAACAAATAAAATAAACGAGCTTTAATTATTTGAAACTACAATAACAGTCATGTAAAGAAATTCTTGTGGCCCAAATTAAGGGAAATTCGGCCCACGTATAAAATCGTGCTTCTCTCCTAGGGCTAGCCAAAAAATCCTCTTTCTCCTTCCCTGAAGATTATCGCTCTAAGGTATGATTCCGAATCGATCCTCAAAATTAGGGTTATTGAGGAAATCGATCTGCTTCATCGATTTAATTGTATACCCAAATATCTCATCTTGCAGATAAGAAGACATGAAATTTGATTTGCAGATAAAGCAATGCACTGATTTCCTGAAGAAAGCGTATGAAATGGTGAACGATCCTTCAACGGATTCGATGGTATCTTGGTCTCCCAACGGCAAGGCTTTCATAGTTTGGCTTCCGGAAGAATGTAAGAGAGACGTTCTTCCCAAATACTTAAAAGTCAAAGCCTTCGGAAAATTTGATCATTATGTGAGTTTCACTCTCCTTTCTTTGCTGCTTATGTGGCTATGGTTTGTTGTTGCCCGTATTGGAATAAGGCTTTCTCAGACTTGTGTCTACAATTGGTATTTGCATTTTAATGTTGCTATGGCTTGTTGTTGTCCGTATTGAATTAGGGGTTTCGTAGACATGTGTCTCCCGGAGAACCGATGGTATTTGCTTGCAATGGTTTTGTGAGGGCAAGCCTGAGCTCTTGGACAAAATTTGTGAACGCCATGTGGCACGGTTGAAAGCAATGTATGATAAGACCTATAAGCCATTTTACGACCGACTCAGAAGGTGCAAGACCAAAGAAGAGATGGATTTAGTCCGCAGTGAGCGAATGGAGATGTTGGATAAGGAAAGCAGGAGCGGAGGGAGGCATTTATGAAGGTACTTGAAGCATCACGGGCAAAGGGGCTGCACTGAGGCAAAGGCGGCAGAACTTGAGGCAAAGGCGGCCGAAGCACTAGCACTCGAGGATCAACAAGCACTCGAGGATCAACATGCACTCGAGGGATAGCACACTAGCTCTCGAGACCAACGTGTACGAATCTGATCCATCAATCTCTATCGTTCTCTACTACTGTTAGTAAATGGTTTCTGTCTACTGTTGTGTCTATGAATTACTACTTTCTGGATACTCTTTCTATGTCTACTCTTGTTGTGTTTATGGATTCTATTCTATATACTCTTTCTTTTATATCTATATCCACTCTTTGTGTATTGTTCTGTTTTGCTTCCTTTGCTTTGGGTGTGAA
Source organism: Arabis alpina (assembly GCA_900128785.1). Lineage (NCBI taxonomy): Eukaryota > Viridiplantae > Streptophyta > Magnoliopsida > Brassicales > Brassicaceae > Arabis > Arabis alpina. Next base: position 50,465,670 of record LT669794.1, read on the forward strand.
TATTCTCTCTTTGTTAACCGTGGTCGTAAACGGTGAATCTGATGAGTTATCTACTTCGTTGGTCTCTCTTAGTAAACAGTGGTCGTCAACCAGTCCTGAACAATTGGCTACTGCTTCTTCAGTTCAGGCTTGATGACAAAACACTTGTTTCATGTACAGAAATCTCTCCTATTCTTTGTTCACGCTTGGATTAAGTAGTTGGAATTTGTGGGTGAAGGTACTTGATGGGTCCAGAGATGAATTTTGTTGTTGAACCACTAAGAAATATTGCATTTTTCCATTCTTGGTGATCAAAATTCCTCATATCCGGAGCTTGTGTTTCTTTGGGAAAAGAGTATCAGTTTCTGTTTCAGCCGCCAAGAGATGGGGCTTTGGGAGCAAACTTTGCGATCAAGCAGTATAAATAATTTTCTCCACCTTTTGGTCTAAAATGCAATTGATGCATGAAACCCAAGTTTGCACTTGTTTGTGTATTAATCGAACCTACTTTTTCCATCATAAAGTACATTGCGCAAGACAGGCCTGAATACATCCTTAAAATCTCCCTATTTTGTTGCACTCCTCACGACTCTTCTCTCCTTTTTGTGTGTTTTTAATACTTGGTGTTGTGAACAATTCAATATCAAATAACAAAACAAGTAGATAAAGTCTTAAAAATGCATGACTTGTATATTTGGTCTTAAAAAATGTAGCAAAAAACGGTAACTCAGAAATTAAAATTCAAAGGTAACCCAAAGGACATTGAATAAATTGGTTTGACATCGATGTCAACGGAATAGAGAAAGGAAAATACTCAAATAGCTTAGTTTTGTGTTATTGCAAAGAAAAATTGTTTGATAGAGATGCTTGTCGTTCTTGGACTAGTTTCAAATGCTTTATCGTTTCTGAGTACTAGAGGAGTCTATGAGTGTTTTGAAAATATGATCGCATAACTTCAAGCATACTATGTTGATGTTTCTTGAACTGCTTTGTTCGTTGTGTGCCTGAAAAACATTTGAGCGAATTCTAGACAAAGTAAACGAAAAAATTGTAGATGCTCAAAAGGTCCTAGGGATGAATTGTACTTTGAGATTAACTTGGTGTTGTTAACAAAGTATTTATTTCACTTGAGTTAGTTGAGAAAAAATGATTTCATGTTTAACATGTCTATTTTACAATTGTTGAGATAATATATGGATTTCTATATATTTTTCATTATTTATGTGTCTATTTCAATTGTTGACAATTTTTCTATAAAAAAAACCCAAAATCCGAATGATATCACAAATCAAATCATATACAAATTTTGATATACTATACTAATACAATGAGAATGGGATTAAGGGGCATGGTTTGGGTTTGCTTACCAACAGAAGAAGTAATGGGCCTGGCCCATAGAAAAGTTTAAGGTTCTTCTTGTTAAAGTTGTTGTGCACATTTGGCGACGACCAAAAAAAATATCTCCGCCTGACATCGTTATTCCGGCAAAATTCAAGGTATGGTTCCGATTCCGATGCCGACTCGTTCCCGCAAATTAGGGTTATTGATTTGTTCCCCAGATTCCTTTTTGATTCATGTTGTAGATAAGGTATGGATTATGGGAGGAAGGATGTGTTTGATTTCGTGAAGAAAGCGTACGAAATGGTGGATGATCCTTCGACGGATTCAATAGTATCTTGGGGTCCTGATGGAACGAGTTTCATAGTCTGGAAACCGCTAGAGTGTAAGAGAGACCTTCTTACCAACACTTGCAGATCTACAACTTCATCAAATTCATTTCATACGTGAGTAGTTTCTTCTTTTTTGGTCATCAAATACAAACTCTGATTTTTTTCTTGGTGATGATATATGCTATGCTTTGTTAGGGGTTTCGTGAAATTGTTACTGGAGAGGGACACTTGGAATTTGCGTGCGATGATTTTGTGAAAGGCAAGCCTGATCTTGTGAACAAGATTGGTGAACGCCATTTGGCACGCTTGCACGCCATTTCGCGTGGTGTTGATCGTCTGGAAAGCTGCAAGAACAATGAAGAAAGGACACGAGTCCGCAAGGAGTCGTCGGAGAAGCTTAGAAAGGAGTTGAGGGAGGCCATCGACGCTGCTGAACTGGCAACGGCAATCGAGCGGCTTAGGGCGAAAAGGCTCCAGGAACAAATGCATCATGCACACATTTAATCCAGTCCCATATATCTATCTATAATCCTAATCTACTGTGTGTTGGATTTCTCTTTGTGAATTTGATCAAAGTAAAACAGATCTCTCTCTCCCCTCGGGTTTGACTTGGGTATAATAATAACTATGGTTTCTCTCGCCAAGTTTCGTTTTCATGCTTCACAAACTTCTGGATTGATATTTGTAATTCATCGTTTTAAGTACTGGATTGTCTTCATGTTAGAATTTTGGAAATGATCGCATTGGCAATGTATGTTGTTGATCTTTCCAAGGGTGAGTTTAATCATATAGTTGCGGTTGCATTAAGCAAATTTCGTGTCTTCTGATTTACTCTTGATTCAACCTAGTTGGGTTTTCATGGTTACGTTCTGTGATAACCACAACTGTTGTCAAATGCTAATTTGTTATAGACTTGTACGCATTAACCGATTTCGGACAAGCATGTTAGGATTATGTATCTTTTCTTATATTTGTGTGCATTGGATTGGCCTGTTGGTGGGTCTTCAGAAGCTTGGAAAAGGCGATTGGCGAGGAACTATGTGACAACGAGGACTCCTACTCATGTTGCAAGCCATGCTCAGAAGTACTTCAGTGCCTCGCCAGCAAGAGACGTTCCTGATGAGGTTAGTTAGTCTCCTTGAAATGTTGGCCTGTGTGGATTATGCTGACAAAGTTCTCCTAATGGGATCATTTTCTTTGCAGGTAACCGTAAAAACAAAAGTGAGAAAGAGATAAGAAAGGGAAGATATTAATTGCAATGTATGGAAATTCTTTTGGGAAGATGATATTAGAAAAAGCCTAATGGCCCAAATAGAAATAAAAGCAAGGCCCATAGAAAAAAGTCTTAAAGGTGTGTAAGGGAGTCTTGTATTGCTCATTACTTCACTGACGACGGTTGTTCTCTCAGGTTCCGGCGAATTCCTCCGCAGGTATGATTCCGTCTTCCTCTCGAAAGTAGGGTTATCGATTTCTTCGTCATAGTTCGGATCGTCGTGTAAAATGCCTTTTGCTTACATTAGGGTTTGGGTTTTGGTTATTGTAAAGTGAAAATCCCTTTTGCTCTTCATGCTTCACCGATTTTCATCGATCATGCGTATCTCCATAACTTGCTTTTGCTTACATTAGCGTTTGCGTTTTTGGCTATTGTCAAAACAAATCCCTTTTGCTTCATCGATTTTCACCAATTTTGGTTATCTTCAAAAGAAACCCCTTTTGCTCTTGATGCTCCATAACTTGCTTTTGCTTCTTCATCGCTTGTTGAATCTAATTTGGCCTTTACAATTGACAACTAATCAGACGCACCAAATCTTCTTTGTTGTTGTTTCCATGTTATCAGCGAAAATGAACTTCCAAGATTTGAGAACTACATTATTGCAGGCAATAGAAAATCTCACTCGGTCGTTTGGAGTGTTGAGAAACCACATCATGAATCAGAACAATGTGGGGGATTTTCAAAATGTGCTTGACAGTCTGAACGCGATAGACAATGATGTTTCCAGTCTGAATCTGCAGTCACCTTGGACTCCTGGAGATGTGGAAGAAGCTAGGGGAACTACAAATAATGCGATAGCTGTGTTGATCGATAGGCTTGATGTAGCAGTAAACTACGTTAACGAGGTAGTATTTTGTAGCAAACGTTGTATTATAATCTTGACTAGTACAAAGTTAATTGGCTATGTTTACTGTGTTTTTTTATATAGGAGAATGATTTAGATAATCTCGTTACTGCCGTCGACATGTTACACGACATCAATAACATTGTGAACACTCTCCCTCCTGAGATTTAGGACATCAGAGGATCAAGGCAAAGGAAGCAACATCGAATTAGGAATTTGATTATCTATCTATAATATCTAGCTGTAATCTACGGTTGTGTAGAGAGTTTACCTATCATTCTATGTTGTACTTTTTTTATGGATTTAGTTACCTATCTTTATGAATTACCTATCTTTATGATTATACCTATCTATCGCGTTGCCAAATTCAGTGATATGATTGTGTCAGTATACTGTTCTGATGGGGACACAGCTAAAGACTTTGGATTTGGAGCACTGTTTTGGCAACTAAGTTGTACCAAGTGCCAGATTATCACCAATCGGATCAATATAGAAGCGGAATGGGTTTCAACAAGAGGACGCAGGAGTGTTTTCTGCTCGTTCCAACAGAAGTTGGATAACCTGACAATGAGTCTGGAGATGGGTTTTGGGGCAGTCGAGAGTGGTTTAGGGAAATTTCAAGATGATTTGACATCGGGAAGTGGACAGTGTTGATGGATAAATCCCGATGAAATTATCAATTGGGTTTTCCAATCGGAAGTGGACAGTGTTGATGGGATCGTCGAGCTCGAGAAGCGTTGCTTTGAGCGATCTCAATATACAAGTACAAGGGTCACAGAAGAAGATAAGTTCCGCTAAACTAATAAAATGTTGGACCAAAGTTGCTTTGAAGGTTACAGTGTTACTGGTAACAAATAAAATAAACGAGCTTTAATTATTTGAAACTACAATAACAGTCATGTAAAGAAATTCTTGTGGCCCAAATTTAAGGGAAATTCGGCCCACGTATAAAATCGTGCTTCTCTCCTAGGGCTAGCCAAAAAATCCTCTTTCTCCTTCCCTGAAGATTATCGCTCTAAGGTATGATTCCGAATCGATCCTCAAAATTAGGGTTATTGAGGAAATCGATCTGCTTCATCGATTTAATTGTATACCCAAATATCTCATCTTGCAGATAAGAAGACATGAAATTTGATTTGCAGATAAAGCAATGCACTGATTTCCTGAAGAAAGCGTATGAAATGGTGAACGATCCTTCAACGGATTCGATGGTATCTTGGTCTCCCAACGGCAAGGCTTTCATAGTTTGGCTTCCGGAAGAATGTAAGAGAGACGTTCTTCCCAAATACTTAAAAGTCAAAGCCTTCGGAAAATTTGATCATTATGTGAGTTTCACTCTCCTTTCTTTGCTGCTTATGTGGCTATGGTTTGTTGTTGCCCGTATTGGAATAAGGGCTTTCTCAGACTTGTGTCTACAATTGGTATTTGCATTTTAATGTTGCTATGGCTTGTTGTTGTCCGTATTGAATTAGGGGTTTCGTAGACATGTGTCTCCCGGAGAACCGATGGTATTTGCTTGCAATGGTTTTGTGAGGGGCAAGCCTGAGCTCTTGGACAAAATTTGTGAACGCCATGTGGCACGGTTGAAAGCAATGTATGATAAGACCTATAAGCCATTTTACGACCGACTCAGAAGGTGCAAGACCAAAGAAGAGATGGATTTAGTCCGCAGTGAGCGAATGGAGATGTTGGATAAGGAAAGCAGGGAGCGGAGGGAGGCATTTATGAAGGTACTTGAAGCATCACGGGCAAAGGCGGCTGCACGTGAGGCAAAGGCGGCAGAACTTGAGGCAAAGGCGGCCGAAGCACTAGCACTCGAGGATCAACAAGCACTCGAGGATCAACATGCACTCGAGGGATAGCAACACTAGCTCTCGAGGACCAACGTGTACGAATCTGATCCATCAATCTCTATCGGTTCTCTACTACTGTTAGTAAATGGTTTCTGTCTACTGTTGTGTCTATGAATTACTACTTTCTGGATACTCTTTCTATGTCTACTCTTTGTTGTGTTTATGGATTCTATTTCTATATACTCTTTCTTTTTATATCTATTATCCACTCTTTGTGTATTGTTCTGTTTTTGCTTCCTTTGCTTTGGGTGTGAATATTCTCTCTTTGTTAACCGTGGTCGTAAACGGTGAATCTGATGAGTTATCTACTTCGTTGGTCTCTCTTAGTAAACAGTGGTCGTCAACCAGTCCTGAACAATTGGCTACTGCTTCTTCAGTTCAGGCTTGATGACAAAACACTTGTTTCATGTACAGAAATCTCTCCTATTCTTTGTTCACGCTTGGATTAAGTAGTTGGAATTTGTGGGTGAAGGTACTTGATGGGTCCAGAGATGAATTTTGTTGTTGAACCACTAAGAAATATTGCATTTTTTCCATTCTTGGTGATCAAAATTCCTCAGTATCCGGAGCTTGTGTTTTCTTTGGGAAAAGAGTATCAGTTTCTGTTTCAGCCGCCAAGAGATGGGGGCTTTTGGGAGCAAACTTTGCGATCAAGCAGTATAAATAATTTTCTCCACCTTTTGGTCTAAAATGCAATTGATGCATGAAACCCAAGTTTGCACTTGTTTGTGTATTAATCGAAACCTACTTTTTCCATCATAAAGTACATTGCGCAAGACAGGCCTGAATACATCCTTAAAATCTCCCTATTTTGTTGCACTCCTCACGACTCTTCTCTCCTTTTTTGTGTGTTTTTAATACTTGGTGTTGTGAACAATTCAATATCAAATAACAAAACAAGTAGATAAAGTCTTAAAAATGCATGACTTGTATATTTGGTCTTAAAAAATGTAGCAAAAAACGGTAACTCATAAATTAAAATTCAAAGGGTAACCCAAAGGACATTGAATAAATTGGTTTGACATCGATGTCAACGGAATAGAGAAAGGAAAATACTCAAATAGCTTAGTTTTGTGTTATTGCAAAGAAAAATTGTTTGATAGAGATGCTTGTCGGTTCTTGGACTAGTTTCAAATGCTTTATCGTTTCTGAGTACTAGAGGAGTCTATGAGTGTTTTGAAAATATGATCGCATAACTTCAAGCATACTATGTTGATGTTTCTTGAACTGCTTTGTTCGTTGTGTGCCTGAAAAACATTTGAGCGAATTCTAGACAAAGTAAACGAAAAAATTGTAGATGCTCAAAAGGTCCTAGGGATGAATTGTACTTTGAGATTAACTTGGTGTTGTTAACAAAGTATTTATTTCACTTGAGTTAGTTGAGAAAAAATGATTTCATGTTTAACATGTCTATTTACAATTGTTGAGATAATATATGGATTTCTATATATTTTTCATTATTTATGTGTCTATTTTCAATTGTTGACAATTTTTCTATAAAAAAAACCCAAAATCCGAATGATATCACAAATCAAATCATATACAAATTTTGATATACTATACTAATACAATGAGAATGGGATTAAGGGGCATGGTTTGGGTTTGCTTACCAACAGAAGAAGTAATGGGCCTGGCCCATAGAAAAGTTTAAGGTTCTTCTTGTTAAAGTTGTTGTGCACATTTGGCGACGACCAAAAAAAAATATCTCCGCCTGACATCGTTATTCCGGCAAAATTCAAGGTATGGTTCCGATTCCGATGCCGACTCGTTCCCGCAAATTAGGGTTTATTGATTTGTTCCCCAGATTCCTTTTTGATTCATGTTGTAGATAAGGTATGGATTATGGGAGGAAGGATGTGTTTGATTTCGTGAAGAAAGCGTACGAAATGGTGGATGATCCTTCGACGGATTCAATAGTATCTTGGGGTCCTGATGGAACGAGTTTCATAGTCTGGAAACCGCTAGAGTGTAAGAGAGACCTTCTTACCAAACACTTGCAGATCTACAACTTCATCAAATTCATTTCATACGTGAGTAGTTTCTTCTTTTTTGGTCATCAAATACAAACTCTGATTTTTTTCTTGGTGATGATATATGCTATGCTTTGTTAGGGGTTTCGTGAAATTGTTACTGGAGAGGGACACTTGGAATTTGCGTGCGATGATTTTGTGAAAGGCAAGCCTGATCTTGTGAACAAGATTGGTGAACGCCATTTGGCACGCTTGCACGCCATTTCGCGTGGTGTTGATCGTCTGGAAAGCTGCAAGAACAATGAAGAAAGGACACGAGTCCGCAAGGAGTCGTCGGAGAAGCTTAGAAAGGAGTTGAGGGAGGCCATCGACGCTGCTGAACTGGCAACGGCAATCGAGCGGCTTAGGGCGAAAAGGCTCCAGGAACAAATGCATCATGCACACATTTAATCCAGTCCCATATATCTATCTATAATCCTAATCTACTGTGTGTTGGATTTCTCTTTGTGAATTTGATCAAAGTAAAACAGATCTCTCTCTCCCCTCGGGTTTGACTTGGGTATAATAATAACTATGGTTTCTCTCGCCAAGTTTCGTTTTCATGCTTCACAAACTTCTGGATTGATATTTGTAATTCATCGTTTTAAGTACTGGATTGTCTTCATGTTAGAATTTTGGAAATGATCGCATTGGCAATGTATGTTGTTGATCTTTCCAAGGGTGAGTTTAATCATATAGTTGCGGTTGCATTAAGCAAATTTCGTGTCTTCTGATTTACTCTTGATTCAACCTAGTTGGGTTTTCATGGTTACGTTCTGTGATAACCACAACTGTTGTCAAATGCTAATTTGTTATAGACTTGTACGCATTAACCGATTTCGGACAAGCATGTTAGGATTATGTATCTTTTCTTATATTTGTGTGCATTGGATTGGCCTGTTGGTGGGTCTTCAGAAGCTTGGAAAAGGCGATTGGCGAGGAACTATGTGACAACGAGGACTCCTACTCATGTTGCAAGCCATGCTCAGAAGTACTTCAGTGCCTCGCCAGCAAGAGACGTTCCTGATGAGGTTAGTTAGTCTCCTTGAAATGTTGGCCTGTGTGGATTATGCTGACAAAGTTCTCCTAATGGGATCATTTTCTTTGCAGGTAACCGTAAAAACAAAAGTGAGAAAGAGATAAGAAAGGGAAGATATTAATTGCAATGTATGGAAATTCTTTTGGGAAGATGATATTAGAAAAAAGCCTAATGGCCCAAATAGAAATAAAAGCAAGGCCCATAGAAAAAAGTCTTAAAGGTGTGTAAGGGAGTCTTGTATTGCTCATTACTTCACTGACGACGGTTGTTCTCTCAGGTTCCGGCGAATTCCTCCGCAGGTATGATTCCGTCTTCCTCTCGAAAGTAGGGTTATCGATTTCTTCGTCATAGTTCGGATCGTCGTGTAAAATGCCTTTTGCTTACATTAGGGTTTGGGTTTTGGTTATTGTAAAGTGAAAATCCCTTTTGCTCTTCATGCTTCACCGATTTTCATCGATCATGCGTATCTCCATAACTTGCTTTTGCTTACATTAGCGTTTGCGTTTTTGGCTATTGTCAAAACAAATCCCTTTTGCTTCATCGATTTTCACCAATTTTGGTTATCTTCAAAAGAAACCCCTTTTGCTCTTGATGCTCCATAACTTGCTTTTGCTTCTTCATCGCTTGTTGAATCTAATTTGGCCTTTACAATTGACAACTAATCAGACGCACCAAATCTTCTTTGTTGTTGTTTCCATGTTATCAGCGAAAATGAACTTCCAAGATTTGAGAACTACATTATTGCAGGCAATAGAAAATCTCACTCGGTCGTTTGGAGTGTTGAGAAACCACATCATGAATCAGAACAATGTGGGGGATTTTCAAAATGTGCTTGACAGTCTGAACGCGATAGACAATGATGTTTCCAGTCTGAATCTGCAGTCACCTTGGACTCCTGGAGATGTGGAAGAAGCTAGGGGAACTACAAATAATGCGATAGCTGTGTTGATCGATAGGCTTGATGTAGCAGTAAACTACGTTAACGAGGTAGTATTTTGTAGCAAACGTTGTATTATAATCTTGACTAGTACAAAGTTAATTGGCTATGTTTACTGTGTTTTTTTATATAGGAGAATGATTTAGATAATCTCGTTACTGCCGTCGACATGTTACACGACATCAATAACATTGTGAACACTCTCCCTCCTGAGATTTAGGACATCAGAGGATCAAGGCAAAGGAAGCAACATCGAATTAGGAATTTGATTATCTATCTATAATATCTAGCTGTAATCTACGGTTGTGTAGAGAGTTTACCTATCATTCTATGTTGTACTTTTTATGGATTTAGTTACCTATCTTTATGAATTACCTATCTTTATGATTATACCTATCTATCGCGTTGCCAAATTCAGTGATATGATTGTGTCAGTATACTGTTCTGATGGGGACACAGCTAAAGACTTTGGATTTGGAGCACTGTTTTGGCAACTAAGTTGTACCAAGTGCCAGATTATCACCAATCGGATCAATATAGAAGCGGAATGGGTTTCAACAAGAGGACGCAGGAGTGTTTCTGCTCGTTCCAACAGAAGTTGGATAACCTGACAATGAGTCTGGAGATGGGTTTTGGGGCAGTCGAGAGTGGTTTAGGGAAATTTCAAGATGATTTGACATCGGGAAGTGGACAGTGTTGATGGATAAATCCCGATGAAATTATCAATTGGGTTTTCCAATCGGAAGTGGACAGTGTTGATGGGATCGTCGAGCTCGAGAAGCGTTGCTTTGAGCGATCTCAATATACAAGTACAAGGGTCATAGAAGAAGATAAGTTCCGCTAAACTAATAAAATGTTGGACCAAAGTTGCTTTGAAGGTTACAGTGTTACTGGTAACAAATAAAATAAACGAGCTTTAATTATTTGAAACTACAATAACAGTCATGTAAAGAAATTCTTGTGGCCCAAATTTAAGGGAAATTCGGCCCACGTATAAAATCGTGCTTCTCTCCTAGGGCTAGCCAAAAAATCCTCTTTCTCCTTCCCTGAAGATTATCGCTCTAAGGTATGATTCCGAATCGATCCTCAAAATTAGGGTTATTGAGGAAATCGATCTGCTTCATCGATTTAATTGTATACCCAAATATCTCATCTTGCAGATAAGAAGACATGAAATTTGATTTGCAGATAAAGCAATGCACTGATTTCCTGAAGAAAGCGTATGAAATGGTGAACGATCCTTCAACGGATTCGATGGTATCTTGGTCTCCCAACGGCAAGGCTTTCATAGTTTGGCTTCCGGAAGAATGTAAGAGAGACGTTCTTCCCAAATACTTAAAAGTCAAAGCCTTCGGAAAATTTGATCATTATGTGAGTTTCACTCTCCTTTCTTTGCTGCTTATGTGGCTATGGTTTGTTGTTGCCCGTATTGGAATAAGGGCTTTCTCAGACTTGTGTCTACAATTGGTATTTGCATTTTAATGTTGCTATGGCTTGTTGTTGTCCGTATTGAATTAGGGGTTTCGTAGACATGTGTCTCCCGGAGAACCGATGGTATTTGCTTGCAATGGTTTTGTGAGGGGCAAGCCTGAGCTCTTGGACAAAATTTGTGAACGCCATGTGGCACGGTTGAAAGCAATGTATGATAAGACCTATAAGCCATTTTACGACCGACTCATAAGGTGCAAGACCAAAGAAGAGATGGATTTAGTCCGCAGTGAGCGAATGGAGATGTTGGATAAGGAAAGCAGGGAGCGGAGGGAGGCATTTATGAAGGTACTTGAAGCATCACGGGCAAAGGCGGCTGCACGTGAGGCAAAGGCGGCAGAACTTGAGGCAAAGGCGGCCGAAGCACTAGCACTCGAGGATCAACAAGCACTCGAGGATCAACATGCACTCGAGGGATAGCAGCACTAGCTCTCGAGGACCAACGTGTACGAATCTGATCCATCAATCTCTATCGGTTCTCTACTACTGTTAGTAAATGGTTTCTGTCTACTGTTGTGTCTATGAATTACTACTTTCTGGATACTCTTTCTATGTCTACTCTTTGTTGTGTTTATGGATTCTATTTCTATATACTCTTTCTTTTTATATCTATGATCCACTCTTTGTGTATTGTTCTGTTTTTGCTTCCTTTGCTTTGGGTGTGAATATTCTCTCTTTGTTAACCGTGGTCGTAAACGGTGAATCTGATGAGTTATCTACTTCGTTGGTCTCTCTTAGTAAACAGTGGTCGTCAACCAGTCCTGAACAATTGGCTACTGCTTCTTCAGTTCAGGCTTGATGACAAAACACTTGTTTCATGTACAGAAATCTCTCCTATTCTTTGTTCACGCTTGGATTAAGTAGTTGGAATTTGTGGGTGAAGGTACTTGATGGGTCCAGAGATGAATTTTGTTGTTGAACCACTAAGAAATATTGCATTTTTTCCATTCTTGGTGATCAAAATTCCTCAGTATCCGGAGCTTGTGTTTTCTTTGGGAAAAGAGTATCAGTTTCTGTTTCAGCCGCCAAGAGATGGGGGCTTTTGGGAGCAAACTTTGCGATCAAGCAGTATAAATAATTTTCTCCACCTTTTGGTCTAAAATGCAATTGATGCATGAAACCCAAGTTTGCACTTGTTTGTGTATTAATCGAAACCTACTTTTTCCATCATAAAGTACATTGCGCAAGACAGGCCTGAATACATCCTTAAAATCTCCCTATTTTGTTGCACTCCTCACGACTCTTCTCTCCTTTTTTGTGTGTTTTTAATACTTGGTGTTGTGAACAATTCAATATCAAATAACAAAACAAGTAGATAAAGTCTTAAAAATGCATGACTTGTATATTTGGTCTTAAAAAATGTAGCAAAAAACGGTAACTCAGAAATTAAAATTCAAAGGGTAACCCAAAGGACATTGAATAAATTGGTTTGACATCGATGTCAACGGAATAGAGAAAGGAAAATACTCAAATAGCTTAGTTTTGTGTTATTGCAAAGAAAAATTGTTTGATAGAGATGCTTGTCGGTTCTTGGACTAGTTTCAAATGCTTTATCGTTTCTGAGTACTAGAGGAGTCTATGAGTGTTTTGAAAATATGATCGCATAACTTCAAGCATACTATGTTGATGTTTCTTGAACTGCTTTGTTCGTTGTGTGCCTGAAAAACATTTGAGCGAATTCTAGACAAAGTAAACGAAAAAATTGTAGATGCTCAAAAGGTCCTAGGGATGAATTGTACTTTGAGATTAACTTGGTGTTGTTAACAAAGTATTTATTTCACTTGAGTTAGTTGAGAAAAAATGATTTCATGTTTAACATGTCTATTTACAATTGTTGAGATAATATATGGATTTCTATATATTTTTCATTATTTATGTGTCTATTTTCAATTGTTGACAATTTTTCTATAAAAAAAACCCAAAATCCGAATGATATCACAAATCAAATCATATACAAATTTTGATATACTATACTAATACAATGAGAATGGGATTAAGGGGCATGGTTTGGGTTTGCTTACCAACAGAAGAAGTAATGGGCCTGGCCCATAGAAAAGTTTAAGGTTCTTCTTGTTAAAGTTGTTGTGCACATTTGGCGACGACCAAAAAAAAATATCTCCGCCTGACATCGTTATTCCGGCAAAATTCAAGGTATGGTTCCGATTCCGATGCCGACTCGTTCCCGCAAATTAGGGTTTATTGATTTGTTCCCCAGATTCCTTTTTGATTCATGTTGTAGATAAGGTATGGATTATGGGAGGAAGGATGTGTTTGATTTCGTGAAGAAAGCGTACGAAATGGTGGATGATCCTTCGACGGATTCAATAGTATCTTGGGGTCCTGATGGAACGAGTTTCATAGTCTGGAAACCGCTAGAGTGTAAGAGAGACCTTCTTACCAAACACTTGCAGATCTACAACTTCATCAAATTCATTTCATACGTGAGTAGTTTCTTCTTTTTTGGTCATCAAATACAAACTCTGATTTTTTTCTTGGTGATGATATATGCTATGCTTTGTTAGGGGTTTCGTGAAATTGTTACTGGAGAGGGACACTTGGAATTTGCGTGCGATGATTTTGTGAAAGGCAAGCCTGATCTTGTGAACAAGATTGGTGAACGCCATTTGGCACGCTTGCACGCCATTTCGCGTGGTGTTGATCGTCTGGAAAGCTGCAAGAACAATGAAGAAAGGACACGAGTCCGCAAGGAGTCGTCGGAGAAGCTTAGAAAGGAGTTGAGGGAGGCCATCGACGCTGCTGAACTGGCAACGGCAATCGAGCGGCTTAGGGCGAAAAGGCTCCAGGAACAAATGCATCATGCACACATTTAATCCAGTCCCATATATCTATCTATAATCCTAATCTACTGTGTGTTGGATTTCTCTTTGTGAATTTGATCAAAGTAAAACAGATCTCTCTCTCCCCTCGGGTTTGACTTGGGTATAATAATAACTATGGTTTCTCTCGCCAAGTTTCGTTTTCATGCTTCACAAACTTCTGGATTGATATTTGTAATTCATCGTTTTAAGTACTGGATTGTCTTCATGTTAGAATTTTGGAAATGATCGCATTGGCAATGTATGTTGTTGATCTTTCCAAGGGTGAGTTTAATCATATAGTTGCGGTTGCATTAAGCAAATTTCGTGTCTTCTGATTTACTCTTGATTCAACCTAGTTGGGTTTTCATGGTTACGTTCTGTGATAACCACAACTATTGTCAAATGCTAATTTGTTATAGACTTGTACGCATTAACCGATTTCGGACAAGCATGTTAGGATTATGTATCTTTTCTTATATTTGTGTGCATTGGATTGGCCTGTTGGTGGGTCTTCAGAAGCTTGGAAAAGGCGATTGGCGAGGAACTATGTGACAACGAGGACTCCTACTCATGTTGCAAGCCATGCTCAGAAGTACTTCAGTGCCTCGCCAGCAAGAGACGTTCCTGATGAGGTTAGTTAGTCTCCTTGAAATGTTGGCCTGTGTGGATTATGCTGACAAAGTTCTCCTAATGGGATCATTTTCTTTGCAGGTAACCGTAAAAACAAAAGTGAGAAAGAGATAAGAAAGGGAAGATATTAATTGCAATGTATGGAAATTCTTTTGGGAAGATGATATTAGAAAAAAGCCTAATGGCCCAAATAGAAATAAAAGCAAGGCCTATAGAAAAAAGTCTTAAAGGTGTGTAAGGGAGTCTTGTATTGCTCATTACTTCACTGACGACGGTTGTTCTCTCAGGTTCCGGCGAATTCCTCCGCAGGTATGATTCCGTCTTCCTCTCGAAAGTAGGGTTATCGATTTCTTCGTCATAGTTCGGATCGTCGTGTAAAATGCATTTTGCTTACATTAGGGTTTGAGTTTTGGTTATTGTAAAGTGAAAATCCCTTTTGCTCTTCATGCTTCACCGATTTTCATCGATCATGTGTATCTCTTACATTAGCGTCTGGGTTTTTGGTTATTGTAAAGCGAAATCCATTTTTCTCTTTGATCTTCACCACGCACCAAATCTTCTTCTCTTGTGAGATATGGCTTCTGGGTTTACTTGCTATGTTTAAGTCGTCAGATAAATTTCATAGGATTATTCAATATAATCTTTTTTTTCATATGCAACTATTCTTATGTGAAGATAACTAATCCTTGTTTACTGTTATTTCCATGTTACCAGCAGAAATGGATGATGATGCTAACCAAGCTAGGCAAGAGGCTTTGGAACTTATTGAAGGTATTCAGAATCAACTTGAGGCTGTATCAGATTTTGTTTTTGGCATTGCATTTGCCCAGGAACAGCTCTATACCATCTTCGATGCTGTTGAACGATCTCAGACAACTTTGGCCGCGATACTGAATCTGGCTCCTCCACCTCCGCCAGACAACGCCGACTCCGACTCGGATGTCACTGGCTAAGGCCAAAGAGCAAATTGGCTATCTCTTTAACTCTGAATATTAATTACTCTCTGGATTTGTTTACTTTTCTCTTGTTGTTTGACTAGTTTTATTTCTAGCTCTGCACTGATCTTAGACAATGAAAATAATTGATATGAGATTTAACAATTTTCTTTTCTAGATATTGAAATTCGGTTATAAATTTATGTCGTCGCAATTCAAAGATTTGATAAGGATTGACACAAAACCTTGAATTGAAAGGTCCAAGTGTTGTCAAGGAGTAATTTTGACTGAAATAAATTAATGGCTGAATAATTCAGAAACACAGTGGTATACTCTCGCAAAGCCCAAGCCCAATAGAAAAGCCCAAATCAAAACAAAATATGATGAGTCATTATATTCTTGTTTTAGACTAGAGCGAGACTAGTAAAACCTCTAGAAACAGAATTGACGAAAGCATATGAAATGGTGGATGATCCATCAACGGATTCAGTAGTATCTTGGGGTCCTAAGGGGAGGATTTTCGTGGTTTGGAATCCAAAGAATGTGAGAGAGACCTTCTTCCCAAACTCTTACAAATCACCAGCTTAGCAAGATTTGAAACATATGTGAGTGAGTGAGTTTCTTCTTCTTTTTATTAACTCTTGTCTTTCTTGCTGCTTATGTTGCATTTGACTATGACTTAGGGGTTTCGTAAAGTTGCAATTTGTGGAGGAGACATATTGTCATTTAGCTGCAAAGATTTTGTTAAGGGCATGCCTGAGCTTTTGGACAAGATTTGTGATCGCTTTGTGGCACAGTTGCAAGCATTCCATGATAAGAGGTATAAACCATTTCAAGATCGACTCAAGCTTTGCAAGAACAGGGAAGAAGTGGAATTAGCCCTCAAGGAGCAGAAGGAGATTTTTGCAAAGGAGAGCAAGGAGAGAAAGGAGGCAAGGCAAATGTCAAAGGCAACAATGCTTGCTAAGGCAACACCACTCGAGGATCAACGTATCTAAATCACCAATCTCATCTCTTTATTAGATTACTCTACTCTTGTTTGTTGTGGATCGATCATTTGCTTCTGTTAGAGTAGTGAACGACAATTCGATTCTTCTTTTAGTGGAGTATTTCTGATTATGCTTAAAAACATCTTCTGCTTCCGTAGGACAGGGATTTGAATATTCTCACTTATTAATCCAAAGATCCTCCCTTAGTAAATAGTTTTGGTAAACCTTCTCTTCCTGTAGTGTTATTATGATGGATGAATCTCTTGAGATCTCTATTTCACTGGCCTCCTAAAAAGGTATCTCATAAAGCCATACCCTCCTTTCAAGATATGCAACGAGGAGCTATCACAAAGAGAATTACCGCAATTGAAGAAATGGCTGGAATGGATGCTTTTATATAACACGGCAATCCGTCTTGCGCCTATTATGGTAGTATTTAGGCTATATATGTCAGATTGTTCATAACACGCCTTGTATATTAGTCTTACGATATGTTTTCAAATAAAAATGTCAACTTTGTTATATAGTTTTTCAATCAGTACAAGTTCCCACACCTTTACCCAGTGAATTAGTGCATAAATGTGTGCTTCTTCAGATAAAACCAATGGATACCTCAATAGAATTAGAATTGTACATGCTCAATAGATGTGTGGTTCTTCTACTGTCAACTCTCTAACATTTGCTGTAATCTGTGGCTTCCAATGATCAGTCTGGCGAACACATAGTAGGCCCAAGTTTTGCAGCAGATATTATGGGCCAAAACAAGTCAAAGCCCACCAATGCCATCGAATCATCTCCAACGGTCTTGTGAAAGAAGACAAAAACAGAGCTTTGACTGTGACAAAGCAAATCAACAATGGCTTGAGCACAGAAATATCATTGCCAAATCGTTTCGACCCTCTTGGATCTCTCACCACATGCTAAGGCAGACAGATGGCACCATCTCATTAACAATGTACTACTAGGGCAAGAGTCAAGACCACTATAAAACAATGTAGTTGGTAGTTCGTTGTAATCAGAACCAAAAGAGAATTCTATCAAAGCTTTCTTTTCTTTTCCATTTGAGATCTAGCTTCTACCAGGTTCTTCTTTTCTCTCTCGTTTTCAGTTTATGTAGTCTTTAAGCTTAGTAGAAATGATCTTTTTTGTTTTGTTTCACAAAAACATGTTGTTACTTGTTAATTATCATGGCTTTGTGTTTTAGATGAGTTTGGTATATGTTTTTCATGTCATACCCTAATCATTTACCGGATTCTTTAGGAACAAGGCTGATGATTTGAGGAACCAAGCGTTGGCTCTCGTCGGAGATATCGCAATCAACCTCGAGAATGTCTTGCTTTTCGTGGACCACGCAGTCCACCCGGAACAACTTGACCGGGTCCTCGATGTCATGGACAATTGCCAGCAACAGGCAGACATCATCGTTAATCCGCCTCAGCCTCCGCCTCCACCTCCAGTCGTTATTGACGACGACATGGGAAATGATTCCACCTCGAACACCGAATAGCGTATCATTATTCTACTGTCTTTTATTTATGAATGACTTAATAATGTGGAATTTTATCTGGTTAAACGGTTAAACTATATGTTTTCTTTTTATTTCTCTTAGTATTTGATATCCGGTTACTTTCAGTTTCTGTTCGGTTTTAGCCTTAAAAAGTATCCTAAGAATCCAGTTTAATCGAGTACATCGGTTTGATTTTTCTAGTTTGTCGATGTTCCGGTTCATGCAAAATTATGCTGAATTGAACCAAATATAAGAATTCGGTTCGGTTTTCGCCTAACTAACTAAATTGGTTTGCGTTGAAGTCAACAGAATAGAGACGTGAAAAATCAACATGCGAAATAGACAACTTAAATGCTAGAAAATACGATTGTTTCATGAAAAGAAACTGGTCAGTGAAAATGTAGATGCTAATTAACAATATACAATTGTTTCATGATGGCGTCTAAAAATCAGAAGTTGGAATCTTTGAGCTCGAAGAATCCAGGTCCAATTCATGTGTTTGTAATGACGGACCGAGACTTACTTGGGTGACTTGAACTTTTGATGCTTTTGTTGTGAGATTATGTTAAAATCACAGGACAACAATATATGTAAATAATCAGATACCATTAATCTACAAATTAGATAATAAATAACTTGTTACATTATTGGCTAAGCGAAAAAGACATCGAATGATGAGGAGTATCTCGTTTTGGTTATAAATATTGGTTCGGTGCGGTTAGATCCGTTCGGTTATAAATCCCAATCTTATTATTTTCTAATGACCAATTACTTTTTTTTTTCTTTGATCATGATTACTCGATTAATATTAGTTTTTTTTCTCTTCTAGGAATAAACAAATCGGTGAGTAGCAATACTTTTTTTTCTTTTTCGTATTAGTTTATTTGGAAATTACAATAATATGTTCTAAAGCTATGTTAGGAATCCGAATTTAACTTCATCTATCGTAAGAGAAGAATATGAAAATGGATGTTCTTTCAAGCATTACACATATTCAGAATATAATTTTATTAGATGCAAAGAAATGGACAACAACTAATGTTAAAAGTAATTGGTCATTGTCTTTGGTTTTCTTAAAACATACCCTTAAACTTCTTTCAAAGATGTACAAAAACTGCTCAGCATTTGAGAAAAACTGCTCAGCATTTGAGAAAAAATGTATGCTGAGTAAGAATTACCTTTTGAGTAATCTGCAATTCCGAGTTTCATCGACTGTCACTAGCATCGATCTCTTACTTTTTCTTTGTTATTGTTTTTGTCTACTGCGAATATCATAACACAAAAGAGGGCTTTTTTTGTCGGTTATGTTGATGTGTTCTTGCATATTAGGGTTTTTTGTTTACAAATCAAAAGTCCTCTTTTGGATCTGTATTTTCATCGATTTGAATGGAGAACAACTAATGTTAAAAGTAATTGGTCATTGTCTTTGGTTTTTTTAAGTATACCCTTAAATTTTCTTTCATTTTCAACGTTGCCCAAATTAGTAAACAAAGTAAATATACTTCATAGTCCATTTGGAAATTAGCATGCACTTTAAGAGATGGAGGCATCATGATATTTGGTATGATATTATGATGTTATCCTTTGATTGTCATTCAAAACTACATGAAAAGAACAAATGTTACTTCCTATTGTATTTTTACAATGACTAATTCTTTTGTTTCGATTGGTTTTCAAAAGTACATGAAAAAAACAAATGTTACCTCTTATTGTATTCTTTTGCGATTAGATGAGTTTGGTATTGAGAATTTGTGTTTCTGATAGCTGCTTGTTTCCCTTATAATATGAAATGAGATTGTTTGAGTTATTTTGTGGCAGATTTACTCACTATACTATTAGCTTAATTTGTTCATTACTTTGGCTTATATTGTGTCAACAGCAAAAATCTGGTCTATTTTGCATTGTAGCTTACTGTTATTTGAAAGGTTCTAATAGACGACCATTGCTTCTCATTATGATGTTGTGACAGATGGCAAATCCATTGGAAGGATTGAGACAAACAGTTGTTGATGCAATAGATGCATTTGTTGATCATACGATTGGCCAGATGCAAGCTTACCTCCATGGTGTGAGTAGTCTTTTTCACTTGTATCTAACCACAATTTCTAACAATATATATTTAATTGAAGTGGTATGTTTTGTTTTGGCAGGAGAATAATGTCCACAACCTTCAGAATGCAATCAACCAACTCACTTTGATCAACAACGCGCTAACTGATCCCGCTTTAGTGGCCGAAGAAGTTGCCGTTGAAGTGTTGAATGAAGAAGAACTGGAGGAAGTTCGGATTTTAGCAAGACGTTCGGTGTTGTTTACCTGTAGTAAGATTCCAGGACTTGTGAATTACATCAACGGGGTAAGAAATTCTATTTTTACAAACTCGTATTTTCAGTAAGAATGTTAAGAGATCATTTGTTGTATTTGTTATATATGTGTGTCTTTCGCAAGATAATAACCCGCATAATCTCCAACATGCCGTCGACAACCTAATCTACATCAACAATCAAATTACTAGTCCAACTCTCTTTGCTCCTCCACCCGACAATTAGCATTGTCGCGCATCTTGATCTCAATATCGATTAGTGACTTTGATATTGACTTTCTTTTGTTTATTTGATTGTGTAGACTTTTGTCTCTTCTTGTTTTGAGATTAGCTTTGATATTCGAACTGAGATTTTGGGTATGAGCTTACTAATGTTTCTTATTTTGATATTAAGTTTAGTTATAAATTTTATGTCGAGTGTTAGAGGATAATTAGATTATGTTTCAGCGCATTTCAAATTTTGACACGACAGGTCAAAGTGTTATTGTAGTTATCGGTCCAAGGATTGACACGCACCCTTGAAAGGCCTAAGTATTGTGAATTGGTCAATCATCAATTTTCCTTTCACCACATGAAATGGCTAAACTGTGATTTTTGACAAGTCGAAACCCACCAACGTTGTGCAGTAATCTCCAACAGTTTTCTCCACATGTGAAAGAAGAGCATTGACTGATAAAGCAAATCAAGACCCACTCTATAAAACAATGTATTTGGTTCGTTGTAATCAAAAACAAAGAGAGAACAAAAATAAAAAAAATCATATGTTTTTATCTGTAATCTATTGTTGTATATGACTCTCTATTTATCTTTTAGGTCTATTTTTTTACTATTTATGGATTTATTTACTCTCTTTATGAATTATTACTCTTGGATTAAATAATAACATCTCTAGTTGAATGTATATAAAATACATTTCTATATAAGTATAATTCTTCATACAGAAAAAATATCTAAACTAATCAAAGACGAGTTATCCTAGTCTTTAATTTACTTTTTTTTTCTTTGATCATGATTACTCTATTAGTATTAGTTTTTTTTCTCTTCTATGAATAAACAAATCGGTGAGTAGCAATACTTTTTTTTCTTTTTCGTATTAGTTTATTTGGAAATTGTACAATAATACGTTCTAAAGCTATGTTAGGAATCCGAATTTGACTTTCATCTACTATAAGAGAAGAAAATGAAAATAAATTTTCTTTCAAGCATTACACATATTCAGAATACAAGATGCAAAGAAATGGAGAACAACTAATTTTAAAAGCAATTGGTCATTGTCTATGGTTTTCTTTAAGCATACCCTTACATTTCTTTCAAAGATGTACAAAAACTGCTCAGCATTCGAGAAAAAGTGTATGCTGAGTAACATTAACCTATTATCTTAACTTTTGAGCTAAGATGTGGCCAGTAAGCCCATTACAAAAATTTAGTTAGGCCCAAAATACAATACGCAGCGTTTTAATGTCCATTACACGACACGAGCAAAAAAAACCAGAGACCAGAGACGATGAACATTAACAGTAGACCAAATCCTCGGCCATGGCCGAACAGGAAGAAACAAACCAACAAATCCGCCATTTTCCTCTGCTCCCTCTCTCTACTTGCTGTCTTCTTCGTCTTTATCTTCTTCATCACTTACTCAGAGATACCAAAATCCATCTTCTCGATCTCCGCATTCTCCGGATCCGTACAATTCCCTCAATGCAGATCTCATACACTAACACGAACTCTTCTTGGTCAGAGATTCCTCTGGTACGCACCACACAGTGGATTCAGTAATCAGCTCTCAGAATTCAAGAACGCAGTTCTTATGGCGGGAATTCTTAATCGGACCTTAATCATACCTCCGGTTATGGATCATCACGCAATCGCTCTCGGTAGCTGTCCGAAATTCAGAGTTTTAAGCTCGAGTCAGTTACGTGCTTCTGTTTGGAACCATACTATTGACCTTCTCAGAACTAACAGGTGAGTCACACTTGCTTTTAGCTACAAAAGTCTTGTAATTGATCATTGTAGCTTACGAGTTTTTGGTGTTTGTTTACAGGTATGTTTCGATGGCTGATATTGTAGACATTTCGTCGTTAGTGTCTTCTTCGGTTGTTAGAGTGATTGATATGAGGTATTTTGTGTCTTTACTGTGTGGTGTTGAG
The DNA here is from genome assembly GCA_900128785.1 of Arabis alpina. Classification (NCBI taxonomy): domain Eukaryota; kingdom Viridiplantae; phylum Streptophyta; class Magnoliopsida; order Brassicales; family Brassicaceae; genus Arabis; species Arabis alpina. The sequence continues at coordinate 50,488,110 of LT669794.1, forward strand.
TTAGAGACTCTGTGTTCTAGTGGATTAGTTGAACAGTCACAAGGTTATGAATCGTTGGAACAGTGTGGTTATTTGTTGTCTGGTGTTCGTGGTAATGTAGATAAATGTTTGTATGGTGTTGAGGAAGATTGTAGAACTACTGTTTGGACGTATAAGAATGGAGATTCTTCTGATGGGAAGTTAGATTCGTTTCAGCCTGATGAGAAGCTTAAGAAGAAGAAGAAGAAGAAGAGTATATCGTATGTGAGAAGGCGTCGAGATGTGTATAAGAGTTTTGGACATGGTACTAAAGCTGAGTCTGCAGCTATTCTTGCATTTGGGAGTCTGTTCACTGCTCCTTACAAAGGCTCGGAGTTGTATATCGATATACGTAAGTCTTCTTCGAGTGTTCCTGAGGTGAAATCTTTGGTTGAGAAGGTTGATTTTCTTCCGTTTGTTCGAGAGATTATGAGAGCGGGGAATAAATTTGCCTCGGAAACTATAAAGGAGCCGTTTCTTTGTGCGCAGTTGAGACTGTTAGATGGTCAGTTCAAGAATCATAGAGAGAGTACGTTTATGGGTTTAAACGAGAAGTTGGAATCTTTGAGCTTGAAGAATCAAGGTCCAGTTCATGTGTTTGTAATGACTGATCTTCCTGAAAGCAACTGGACTGGAACTTACTTGGGTGATTTGTCTAAGAACTCTACAAATTTCAAGCTCCATTTTCTGAAGGAACAAGATGAAGTAGTGGTGCAAACAGAAGAGAAGGTTGGTTCTGCTGGTCATGGCCATAAATTTGGGTCTATTCCAATGAGTCTTGACAGTATAAAAAAGATGGAGAAGCATTGCTCTCCTCGTAAAGTATCGAATGTGCAGCTTTACGTAGAGGAAGCTGTTTGTAGCTGTGCTTCGCTGGGGCTCGTTGGTACAACAGGGTCTACAATAGCAGAGAGTGTAGAGATGATGAGGAAGTTCAATGCTTGTAGTACTAGTTGAACTCAGACTTTGTTTGTTTGTTTTGTACCAATTGTGTGTTTAAACCGGTTTTGAAAATGTATGTTTTTTTGTACCAAAAATAGTGGAATCTGATCAAATTAAACCGGAATTAAAAATGTACGTGGAATTGTATGTTATGACCAATGAGATATGTCCACGTAAGCAGAATCCACGTGTATGTTCAGAGCGATATTTAATGAGTCGGTAACAACATCCACCGCGAACATTTCGACCGGATTTTCGGAGATCGCCGATCTGAGAGAAGTCGAAGGTTTAGGACATGGCTGCTCCGTTTTTCTCAACTCCATTTCAGCCTTATGTCTATCAGGTTCGGTTCCTGTTTATGTCCTTACTCTTTCTTTTTGTCTTTCACTGTCGAGTATTCTAGGATCCTTCCATGTGATGTTGATATCTTTCAATTTGTCTCTAAGTAAATGTATAATCCTTGCTCACAAGTGTTCATGTGATGCAGAGTCAAGATGATACTATTATACCTTTCCAAATTTTGGGTGGTGAAGCTCAAGTTGTTCAGGTAGGTTCCACATTGTTTTGTGCTTGTGTGAGCCATATATATATATATATATATCCTCAAGTATGTTTTCTAACCATGTGATGGGTTTTGTTATCAGATCATGTTAAAACCACAGGAGAAGGTCATTGCTAAGCCTGGTAATTTCTTTTCTTTTTGTTGTTATTCCCTTTTCAACACCTGTTTATCTGATTTAGTTAAGTGCTCTAGGTTCTATGTGCTACATGTCTGGCTCCATTGAGATGGACAATACCTACACCCCTGAACAAGAAGTTGGAGTTGTTCAGTGGATTTTAGGCAAGAGTGTTAGCAGTATACTTCTTCGCAACGCCGGGCAAAACGATGGTTTTGTTGGTATTGCTGCACCTTCTTTGGCAAGGATTCTCCCAGTTAGTGATTCTAGCTTTCCCATGATTTTCTTTCGTATGCTTAAGTATCATGCATTCTTATGTGTTTCTGATGACCTTCGGTTTATTTCTCTGTGAAGGTTGATTTGGCAATGTTTGGCGGGGACATCCTATGCCAGGTAGAGCTGATGAACTAGATCCTTCAAGTTTCTTATATATTTCTCCAGCATTTGATATTTTAGTCGCCTGTTTGTGTGGATGCTTAGCTCTCAGCTTTTTCCTTCCCGTTCAATGATATGACCTTTTCTTCTTGTTGTGTAGCCAGATGCATTTCTCTGTTCTGTCCATGATGTGAAGGTCGTAAACTCTGTTTACCAGAGACATAGAGCAAGAAATATTGCTGCAGCTGGCGCTGAGGTAACGCAAACAATACATATTACATTGTATTCAAAACTAAAGAGTTTTATCTTTTACACTATGTGAAGATATAATATACAGTATGACTGGCTTTAACTCACAGAATTCTTGTTGCAGGGGTTTCTTAGACAAAGGTTATCTGGCCAGGGTCTTGCTTTTATTATCGCCGGTGGCTCTGGTACGCAACTAAGGTTTATTACTTTATTATCTGGGCATGTTGCTCTTTCAGTTTTGGCCACCTTCAAAAAAATCTGACCGTCGTCCATTTGCTTCATTAGTTGTACAGAAAAACCTGGAGGTGGGAGAAGTTCTCACCATTGACGTTTCTTGCATTGCTGCTCTCACTCCCTCGATCAATTTCCAACTCAAGTACAATGCGGCACCCGTAAGACGGGCAGTCTTCGGAGTATGTAACATTTATTCCTTTTCCATGCCTAACAAATTGTTTCGAGATCTTTCCCTCTGTCAAACTTACCAATATCTAATGTCTCTACATTCTTCTACATTTTATCCATAAAGGGTGAAAATGTAGTAACAGCGACTTTAACGGGACCAGGCATCGTGTTCATCCAGAGTTTACCGTTTCATCGGCTCTCCCAGCGAATCGCAAGGTTAAGGATCAATCCCTCCTCTTGGTTATTAATAACTATGGTTTTTATTGTATAGGAAGAACAGTTCAACAAAATTAGACTCACAAGGGGTTTGTTTTTTTTTTGTACAGGTCGGTGACGTCCCCAAACATGAGAGAAAATCCAAGATTATTGGTTCAGATAGGATTGTTCATATTCCTGGCGTACGTTGTGATTGTATCTTCTTTGATCCTTACCGAAATGTGAGACATTGAGAGGCTTTATTTTGTCTATTTTTACCTCTCTAAGACTACAAGTCTTGATAGTTGTAGGTGTAGGCTCATTTACATCTCACAATATTTGATTGAATTAGTGTTGATCGGACATGTAAGACAATACATTTCTTTATGCTTGATAGTGGATATTAGAGAGATAACATTAGTCGTTCCAAACAAACAAAAACACAGAAGATGTTGAGAAATAAAATCCATTTATATATATTAAGCATCCGATTACAGAGGTCTTTTTCTTAAAATTTATTTTCAGTCATTTTATGCATACATCTCTGAATCTTTCTTCATTCTTCCAACTGCAACAATCATCAAGAACGCCATCTTTCTCCTTTTGATCGGTGCTTTGAATGGCGGTCATCAGAAGGAGACCGGTCGTAGTACCTTGATGGCTTCCTCTTGAAATGTCTGTCTTCATCATCACTTGATTCGTATTCTCTTTCCCTCCGAACCGATGGAACAGCGGCAACCGAGGCTACTTCAGGTGCTGGAGAAGACTTTGATGGTTTTCCTGGTTTGCCAGAAGATTCCTCCTCTGGAAAGCTTATCCGAGCAAAGACACTAGACTTGTGATTATCATCCATCTCTGACTCGGTAGCTGCGACTGGCTCCGGTTCTGATGATGGCTTCTTTGATCTTTTACGGTGCTTGCGATCAGCCTCACGGTGGCGTTCCCGGCTTCTATCATCATCCCGGCGGCTGCGATGATCGTGTTCTGAATGGCCGTCGTGATGACGATCACGCTCAGATTTCCTGCTGGATTCTCGAGGAGGAGAGTCAACCTTCCGACGCTCTGGTCCCTGTTAATTGAACAACAAGGCATCATTCACTTGATATACATAGCAAGTTTGAGTTTTGGGCCCAATAAGAGATGCATGAGGCCCAAAGTCATTTTTTACTTTATTAGACTCTTTGAACAACGAAAACAAAAAGCAAACAGAGTTTAGTTTTCCAGTAAATGTCCTAATCACACTATGTTTGATACAAAAACACACTAAGCCCTAACTCAATCACTTTATTTTTGATTAGTAAATAGTTCTCGTAATTTACTATGATTGTTATTAAATCAACATTTAACACTTACTAGATCTCTAAATTTTATTTGTAAAAAACAAAATATATTTAAAGAGATTAATTAATATATACACCAAATATTTATTTGTAAAATTTTCATACGGCAACAAAGCGTAACATGTTAGTATTGAGGTGCTTTGGACCCGCAAAACCAAAAAATGGTAGTCCACTTGTGGAACAAACTGAATGAAACACATCTCTAACCCGGTGAAATTTGTACATATAACTTCACCAAATCGCAACTTTTCATTTCCCTATAAATTTCTATTTTGAAGAGGCCAAAAATTATGGGACCACACGAGTTTTATTTTTGAGTTGTGACCAAACTAATACCCCTAAGCCTATTAACTATAAGGCAGACTCCTATTTAGCAATTGTGGAACCGACAGATTTTCCTTCACGTAATACTGATAAATGCAGAGAAAGAGGATGTTGAAAATGCAGTCCCTTGCAATCCAAACCAGTTGGTAAAGAGAGAGAGAGAGAGATAACTGAGACAACAAAATGATACATACAGATTTTGGCTTCAAAGGTGAGGAAGAGGCTGCCGAGTTGTTCGTCATTCTGCTCTTCTCACCGTCCGTGAAGGCATTCGCTCTGTATCACACAAAAACAAAACAACCAAGTTAACATGTTGCAGCAGACAGACACGAGCTTGAAAATAGTGAATGCACAGTGAATTACCCTTCTGACCGTCTCTCGTTTTCACGCTTTCTTTTCATCTCAGCTTTCCTTGCTTCAAATTCCTCTCTCCCCATTATAGGACGTTGGAGATTCATACGATTCCCCATCTCTGCAAGGTCCCTGCTCAATTCAAAATGCCCACTGCTCATTATATAACTTACTAATAGCTATAACGAAGATAAACAAAATTACAAGCTATTCATGAACTGTAGAGTGCAAGCCTCGCTTGTTCTGAGTACCTATGAGGTGGTGGTATATTAGGGAACCCAAATCTCTGTGCAGCAAAAGGCTCTGGATGCATCACACCGCTAAACGACATGTCCATGTGGCCTAATCCATAGCCAACAAAAGGAGGCATCGGGCCATAAGGGCCTGCAAACCCATTGAAACCAGGATGAAAGCCGTTGAACCCGGGTTGAACACCGTTGAATCCTGGTTGCACACCATTGAAGTATTGATTACTCGGACCTGGACCCATGGGCATCATATAGTCAGGGTTCCACTGCATGTCTGCAACAGATCACACAAACACAAACACAAACACAAACAATCTTTTAAGCTCTCAATACAGTTAAAATAGACGGGAAGAAAGAGCATGAGTAGCATAATAGTAGAAATAGCTACCAGTTACAGGCATCCGAGGTTTCTTCTTCTTCCTTTTTACTGGTGAAGAGCAAAAAAAAAGCATTACTTTACTGAATAAATTAATCGTCAAACATCAGGCGTACATAATTTAATGTGCAAAAGGTGATTCTTTCTCTTCTTTTATATATCATAAATGGAAAACTTTCACTTGCTAATGGGACAGTGATTACCTTGCTCCCCAGAAGCGACCTGCTGTGGTATTTCTTCCTTAGGGGGCTGCGTATTCACCTGTGAAACTGCTGCTTCCTTGCCATTCAAAGATCCTCGAGTGTTTTCAGATGCATCAACTGGTTTTTCCACTTTAACTATTTCTGCAGAAGCCTGAGGGGCACTTGTGATCTCCGCTATTTCTATTGACGGCTTTACAGTTGATGTCTCATTGTTGTTACTACGAGCTGGATTTTTTTCGCCTCTAGATGCAGCAGATGTGGTAGGAGATGGAACCTTGGGAGGTGGACAACGTGCAGACTCTACATCTAGATTTAACAGGCACTAGTTTACCAATAATGGCACAAACATATATAAAGGACTAAGAATGCGAGAATGAAATACCTTGGACTTGATACATGCTGACAGCGTTCTCAGCACTATTGTTACCAGACTCCAAGATACGGTTTATAGTATCTCTAAGAGTCTTGTTTGGTAGAAGATCATCAGCTAGGACATCAGTTGCTCCACAAACACACATTGACTTAGCAATTATGTGATCTCTGATACCTGAATTGTAGAATATTGATGTCAAAAAGCCAGGATCTGTAACTGAAAATGATTAAAGAAAAAAAGGCTTTTGCAAAAACAGCAAAGGCATTAGATGTATTAAAACTTTGACAAAAGAACTTACACTTGTCACAGAAGCTCTGGAAACAGCATTTGCTTGTCAGCGCAGCATCTTTCATTACTTCTTTGCATAAGGGGCATCTTAATTCAGGAGGAAGTTCCGCGACTGAACGTGTTGTTGATGGCAATCCCTCCATTTCCTTTTCAAACGCATCCCTGAATTTGGTAAATAAACACAAATCATTAAGACTTATTTCTGTGAAAAAGTAGCATATAACAACCTATCCATGTTAATTTAGCTACAACGTACTCATTTGGTTTCAAAACTGCAACTGCGCCACCTGGCAAAGAATAAGACCCTTCTGTGGTCGCAATCAGCATAGATTTGGGGATACCAGTAGGTGGTTTAACTCTCTTCACATCATAGTTAGGATCGCCATTTGTGGGGCAGTGTTGAATAAAATGTCCTGAGTCAGAAAAAGATGCTTAGAAGTTAGAACACAATTTTTTAGAGGCTATAACCATACCACTAGAGACAAATATATCCCCAAATCTGACATACCAGGAATATTGCAACGATGGCAAGTATATCCCGGTGGCGGCGTTTTACTTTCCATTCCTAATCACAGAGTTAAAATCAGTCTCAGTATCTTACATTTTAATCAAAGATTAAACAGAAACTTTGGACTAAAATTGATGAATTATAATTACCAACACCACGACCACCCATCCTTCCAGCCATACCCCTCCCGTAACCTCTGCCCGGGCCAAAACTACCTGCACCTTGTCTGAAAAAAGAAAGAAAAATAAGGTTGTGCAAAATATAGCGTCAAGGTCTAATTCAACATGCCATCAGTTTAAGAACTACTTACTGCTGCCATTCTAATGCTGGAGTGTCAATTAATGCCTTAAGTTTGGTTTCTTCATCTATTTTCTCATCGACTGGTGCATGATCACGACATGGGTTACTATAGTGGACAGCTGGGGTATCAGGAACTGAATACAAATCACTCCCAAACTCATCCCACTCATCTTCAGCCTAAAACATAGATTAAGGTCTAAATTAATACTTTTTCTATTGGAAGAACTCAATGCCAACAGAAACCTAGAAAAAATTGCTGTAAACAACTCACTGTAGATGTTTCAGCAGTAATAATATTGTTTGTCTCAGTCTGAATGTTTTCTACTTTCTCCTCAACTCTCGGCCTGCAAAATGAAGGTATGTACATCTTTACACATAATGGCCCGTTTTAACTGTTGCACTATTATAATGCAATCACAGCTCCTTTTTTAAATCCTTAAGGAAAAAGAGCCACAAAGACAACAAGTAAGAAATAAAAGACTAGAATTCGGACAATACTCTTGTCGGGTAATAATTCTGATGCGAGGACGTCCAGGGACTCGGCGTATGAGGACAGAAGTATTCTTTGGGATTAACATTGCTTCATCCAAATATTCTGAAATTGTAGAAAACAAAACATATAAAGGCGACAAATTGCATCTATACCAGCGGAAAATATCATAGTAAAAACAGTCTAACCTCAGAAACAACCATATTCAACACAAAGAAAAGACAGTATCTAAACTAACAAAGAAGTACCATGCAAATCACATCTTTACTGAAACAGCTAGATATTAAACAACACCACATCAGTTGTTAACAGAGATAAAGAAGACGAGCCACAACACAAATCATGCAAATGGAGCCAGAACACAAACCATGCAAATTCAACAAACGGAAAACAAGCACAAGATATCAAGAATATACTCCAAATCTACACACTATGATAAGTGATATTGATCAAAAACAGGCCAGATTCTAACGTAGTAAACTAGATAACATGGACTAAGATAAAGAGGAAGACAAACCTTGGTTAGTTTGGGCATTAGAGATGACAATGTCAAGATCTTTACCACTTCCCAAATGCTTAGTTTCATAAATTTTTTCTTTGAGAAAACCAACTGATATAAAAGCACCATCCATTGAGATGGTATCATAATCCCTCGCACTCTTAAACTTGTAATATATTGCCATTTAATTTTTTTTTTAAAATCTGATATAAACCAAATACAGATTATAAAACAAAACCCACAAGAATCTACTGTTTGTAGAACCCTAAATCCAGGCCCTTCCAGAACAAAAAAAAAGTAAACTATAAGAGAAAACTAATATGCTTCTTTCACAAAATTGAACAAGCGAAACCTCTCAAGACAACACCAAATCTACCAATGAAGAAGAATTATCCACACGCTCAGCTACAACACCAGAGATATCTTCAAATCTCCAAAAGAATCTTCACGAAGACGAACAATCAATGAATCGTCAGGGCTTCAATCCACAAAATCCTGAAGCTCCAAGCACCGAATCGACCAGTGAATCCTCAATGAATATCGGTGAGATCTCGAATCGTTCGTAGAATCGAGAATTGAAATCGGACGAACTCTAGGGTTTGTGCAGAGCACTGTCGTATTGTATCCAATTATCTTGTCGTCTTCTTGTCGTTTTTATACCAGTGGGAAAACCGTAACGGTTTGTGCACCTGAACCGGTTAATGATAATAAAGGATTCTAAAATGGGCTTAAAGAAAATTATGGATGTGGCTAAGGCCCAATAAATTAAGCTAATGGGCCACACTGAAAGGACTCAGGAAAACCCTAGCTCCATCAAGGAATCATCTATTTAAAAGCTTAAACCTAATTGGAAGAAGCAAGTGACTGCGACGCCGAATTCGCAATGGGTATGTTTCTCTTCTTCATTGGGTGATAGGTTTTGATTCAGTGAGTAATGTGTAAAGAAATGTTGTTTGTGTTTAACAGGAGCGTACAAGTACGTGTCGGAGCTATGGAGGAAGAAGCAGTCGGATGTGATGAGGTTTTTGCAGAGGGTTAGGTGCTGGGAGTATCGTCAACAGCCTTCGATTGTTCGTCTTGTTCGTCCTACTCGTCCTGACAAGGCTCGTCGTCTCGGCTACAAGGCTAAGCAGGTTTGTATCTTCTTCTTGGTCTGTTACATTTTGTTGTAATGTAGAATCAACGGTTTAGTGATAAATTTGCTGGTCAAGCGGTGTCTTGAAGCGTAGGCAGTAATGTCTGCGTCAATATGATAGAATACTTCCTGAAACCAGCTATATCGAAGTCAATCTTCTGACTGAACTCTGTTCTTTATCTACTGTGGACTCTGTTCTTGTCTAAGATTGATACATTTCTAAAGCTATTGGATTGAATTTTTACTTTGTTTAGTGTTGCAATGATTGAGTCTGTGTTGTTTAACTTCGCTTGGTTGTTTGTGACAGGGGTTTGTTGTGTACCGTGTACGTGTGAGACGTGGAGGTCGCAAGAGGCCAGTGCCTAAGGGTATTGTGTATGGTAAACCCACTAACCAGGGAGTGACTCAGCTCAAATTTCAGCGCAGTAAGAGATCTGTTGCTGAGGAACGTGCTGGTCGCAAATTGGGTGGCCTTAGAGTCGTTAACTCCTACTGGCTCAATGAGGTAATCACCACAATCTCATAACAAGTGTAGTTATGATTCCATTGTAGCATGTCATGTCTGATAATGTTGAGTGCTATCTTGTGTATCTGTTAATGTGTTGTTGACATAGTTAGCTGGCTGATATGTTCATGAGTATGGATTCAGTTGATAAATGTTGTGGCTGATCATTTCGGATAATGTTTTAGTTGAGAATGAGCTTGTGTATAGTAAATTCATGTCTGTTTATGAGTTGTTGATGCATGTAGACATCCTTAATGACGATTGATTCTGTTGGCTAATGTTGTGGTCGTCTCTGATTACTTAGGACTCTACCTACAAGTATTACGAGATCATCCTAGTTGACCCAGCACACAATGCTGTCCGGAACGATCCAAGGATCAACTGGATCTGCAACCCAGTGCACAAACACAGAGAGCTCAGAGGACTCACCTCAGAAGGAAAGAAGAATCGTGGTCTTCGTGGAAAGGGACACAACAACCACAAGAACCGTCCTTCCCGCAGAGCTACCTGGAAGAAAAACAACAGCCTCTCTCTCTGTCGTTACCGATGATCAATTCTATGTTTTGTTTTTATCAAATGGTATATCTTCTCTGTGGATCTATGTTTTGGAATTCTAGAATTACTTTGAGATGGATGACTTCGAATTCAAGAGTTTGTTTCAAGTTTTTGTTTCTTAAAACTTTAAATATGACCATAAAGCCATGTTTCTTAGTTAATTTTCATGGTGGTTTTCTTTTCATTTTAAAGACGATTTACTCGTAACTTAGTATAACTTCTGATTGTGAATAAACTGTGATATTCTGGTTCTGCTAAAATTGGACATTAAGAAGTTGTAAATATAATCTTCTTACTCGGCAGAGGAGATTGGATTGAAGGATTTCACTTTAGAGTCTTTCTTCAATGAAACTGTCCTTAAGATTAATGAGAGCTAGGCGGATCGAGTCTTCCGTCTGTCTAGAGTATTTCAAGCATATCAACCTTTGAACCACTCTGTAGATGCGATGCATTTCGTGGTGCTTCCCGCAGTTTCGCTCTATTCTTTTCTCTTCCTGCCCAACATTCATCATAAACAAGAGGACTCATAAGACAAAAGAGCAAATTGGATAAATGCGTTTACATATTTTCAAACCAGCAAGGTTCAGGTAATACCTTGTCTGTGATCCTTGAGGTTATGGTCCTAGCTGTTTCAATCACTGTACTAGGCAGACCAGCCACTTCGGCTAAGAGAAGGCCGTAGTGTGGAACATGCAGGGTTCCATCTCGCAGTTGAAACTGACCAGAAGATGTACCCTTTAGCAACAGTAGCTAAACCCAAACCCATAATAGATAGAGAAGAAGAAACCTTGAAGTCTAAGCGGTTGTCTCTGATGTCTACATAAAAGTGAAGCACCTTGACATTTGGGTAGATGGTTGCTAACTCTGCGAGACTGTCCATATGGGTTGCAAATACTGTGTACCTGAAGGATGATAGCAGGAAAAAATCACACTTTAAATTTACTTATCAAGTACCTTTTAAGTGACTTTGGTGGGAAAAAGTCAGTAAAAAATGCTTACGCTTTGAGTGATAAGAGATGCTCGCAGCAACTCCACGCCATTGTTAACCCGTCTGAGGAAGAAGTTGCCCTCCCGAGTTCATCCATGACTATCAAACTCCTACATTTTGAGGGGTAAAAAAAGAGATGAAACTGAGGAAAAGGTTCGCTTATACCAATGCTTTCACAGAGCCTACCTGTTGGTGACATTCTGCATTATGAAAGCGGTTTCTCTCATCTCTGTCATAAACTGTGATATTCAAAAGAGAGGAATAAGGAGAATTGTTGGGATTTCAACAGTTTTCATATCACATGGAATAATGATCATCTATCATACATGGGAGAATGTCTGAGCAGGAATTCAAAGGATTACCGTGCTTGAATTTGACTCAAGGTTATCCATTGTCCCCATCCTTGTAAATATGCGGTCAACCACCCTAATAGTTGCAAAGCGAGCTGGGACATAGCAGCCAATCTGAGCAAGAATGACTACCAGGCACACCTGTTGGAGATATGTGCTCTTTCCGCTCCTTGAGAGAAGGAATGCAAATACAAACATGAGCCAACGAGGTTATGCTGGACAATCGATCAGAAATCGAGGGGGGGATAGCTCCCTTACATGTTTGGACCCATAACTACCAACATGTTGGTTGCTTCTGACATGAAGATACTATTAGGCTGCAAAAGAAAAAAAAATGAGCGTTAAACAAGAGTACAAGAATGTTGGTGAAAAGGCTGTAAACTGCTGGACACATAAATATGTAATTTCCCCAGATTTATTGGATCCTAATGATAGTGACATAAAGAACATCAGATAGTTTTCAATAAGCTTTGCCACCAAGATGAGTTCTCAGAATAAATAGCACGAACAACTTACAACAAAGTCATTGTGTATGCTTTCTAGGATGGGATGCCTTCCAGCATCAATTGCCAGTGGGCCACTATCTGCCAAAAGGTATATACAGACAAGTAATTCCACACAAAACGTTGATCAATCATTAAAGTGCAGTGTATAAAATATACTCTGCAGTCTATTTCCTATTTTTATTAGATGCTTCAGTTATACTATTCAAGAATTTCTTGAGAGCAAAGAAATATGTGAGGATACGATGGTAGGTGATTGAGGTTGTAGAATCAGCTACCTGTTAGTTCAGGTCTAGAGTATCGATCCACTGGCTTTGTGGATATTGTATGAGCAAATGAATTAACAATCATATCTAGAAGGCATAAGACTTCTGCTAGGAGTGTGAGGGCAGATACATCTTCCCTTATGGCATCCATTAGTGCTGCGTACAAATGGAAAGCGTTTCAAGTAATAGGCATAAAGGAACCAAGCCTGATAGGAATATAAATTTATGTAATATAAGTGTTACTGTTTATAGTTGCGAGCAATGTACAAATATCAACCTTCCAGGCATGTTTCCGTTCGAACATAACACTCTCCAGCAGCAGACTTATTCCTGACATTCAACTGCATATATAGATCAATGTACGGTAGATATTAATGAAACATTGCATCTCGGTTCGTGAATCATGAAGATAGCTACTACTTGAGCTAGATTTGAGGGCTCAATCATCTCATATCGAAAAGATCCATGGTGTTTCAAGTCTTCACTCTATTAAGAACTTGGGAGGGGAATATTGTTCATTTATTATCATTTGCAGCAAGCATTAAACTTTGTATCCACATCTATAATGTGAGCCTGAACTATATCACTTCCTGAACTGCTAACATTGAAATGATTAAGTACCAGGAGAATCAGACAAGGAAACGAGGCATAGGAAATTGTGGAATGATAATTCAACTTACAGAAGCTAGCTCCAGACTCGAACAATGTATGTTTTTCCCATGTTTTACAACCTGGATTACATTCCAGGTACAAGAAAAATAAAGTCAGGAAAACCATATAGATAGAATATCAGGTTTCTAAGGGAAGTTCGTCTATGACCTGAGTGAACTTGCTTGGAAGTTTTCCCTGAACGTCCTTCTGTGGAATTCTGAAAAAGAAGCCCTGCCGGTTGTTGAAAGGGAGTTTTAGATTTGGCAAGTTGAATTCCTCACGATACTTACTGGCCAGATTATGTATTGCTGCCAGTGTTTACAAGATTTTAGATTAGTAGAACAACTTGTAAAAGGGAAAATCAGTGATAATACCAAATGAAGCACATTCTTGGTTCACCTTCACTAGTATCACAGAAGGTTCTCCTTGCGATATCCAAAAATCCATCAATTCCAGCTTTTAAAGCAAAACATTGCTGTGTGCGGGCAACAAAAGGAACCCGTGCATGGAGAACATCATCATCAATAACTTCCCCGACTCTGATACGACAAGAGGATAAAGTCCAGTTATTCAAAAACTCTAATTTTAAGAAGCCTTAAACGGAGGAAATGAAAATAAGATCATATTTAAGATACTTCTTTCTGATGGAAGCATATTTATCATTTTCACACACAGACTTGTAGACATTGGCCAGGAGAAAACACTTTGCATCCTTTAGAACCTGCAATTTTACATAATTGGTAAGGGGTAGAGCTCACAAACATAGTTGCCAAATCAAGCAAAAAATCTGATAACAAAATGAGAAATAAAAACACCTTAGCAAGCAGAGGCAAAGCATCCAATGCAGTCTTAAGTAAGATAATGCTTGAAATCATGTTTTGGCTCCTTCTAGTATTGTTAAAACCTAGGACCGCATCTGTGACTTTCTTTGGCTTGAAGCAGAAATGACAAAGAACTCTATCTGAAAAGTTGTGGATAATCTTTTGAGATGATATGATTCAAAGAAGAACCAAGCTAATAATTTTGGATGCAAAGAGAAAATTTCAGGACTTTCCCCATATTTTTTTCTTAGTTACTTACCAGTCTCTTTTGGAAATTTACGTAAAACCTGTGTCAGCCCAAAGAATAGTTGTTCATTGCTCATTAACTCATCCTGCAGTTACAAGAAAAGGAAATTTGTTTTACGATTAATAAATCATCATGCAATCGAAAATTTCTGGTAGTTGCACAATGACTAAGCTCTGTAAATCAACATGTTGAACACATAAGAGAAAGTAAATGTTAAGCGTAATAAAGTTTCTTGGAGAATATGATACCCAAAGCATAACTATACTAACCAGGCAGTCCAGGCGAGTGTTAATAGTTTCAATATCTTTCAGAGGCTGCAATAAATTGGCACGAAGAAGCCTAGTCCTGACCAACATAAAATGTATGAAATAAATTGACTAGTGTGTTAAAGGAACAATGAAAAATGCACATTATTGGGGAACATACTATGAAGATTACAATTAGAATGCTGAAATGCCAGACTCATATTTTTTCACAAGAGACAAAGCGGTCTCTATTAGAAATTTCAATTCTAGAGGGAAAAAAAGAAGAAGAAAATTCTAGGTACCCGCCGACAGTTTTTGTTGTCTTGAACATCTGAAACAAACTCCTCTTTTTGTTGCTAGTGCCCAAAAGAGCATTAACGAATGGGTCAATGATTTCCAGATTCTCAACACTACCATCAAACCAAACAAACAATGAAACAAAACGAGTTATAGTTTTGATGCTAAAGTTCTCTACATTTTAATAGACAAAGAACATGATATAAGGTGATTGTACCTAGTTGCATCGATATTCATGTGATCAAACGATCCATTAAAATTTACCTAAACATAGGCAGCACAATCAAGGAAAATGCTATCAGCACCTTTCAGCAGCAAGAGAAGGTTGAACCCAAAGAAGAAACATTCAAAATTTTCATAACCAGGTATTTAAGAACAGTACATAACCAAACACATACAGTCAGTGAGTGGTTGGTGACTATCACACCCTTTTCCGCCTCTATCCTGCTCATGACACAACCATAACTCAGTAATTCGTAAACACCAAAATGTACTGAATTAAAAAAAAAAAAATCAGGATGTAGAAACCATTTGATTGTAGCTGCAGCAGCAGCCAATGAGAGATAATGCTGCTTATAGTAAGTATCTAAACCAAGCGCCACAGGTTCTTTTGCAGCCAAGTTTTGAATGAGCATCGCACCCTGAAACATACAACCAACAATGCATTCCCATTTATAAAAAACATGAGTACAAAGGTCAGTATCCCTTAGATTAAGCCATGTTTGTACTATAAGAGGTTCCTGGATCAACCTTGGTATCATCAAAACAGCCACGAGCAAGCACAACCTGCAAGAAGAGAAGATATATAGTAACAGTTTGATTGATTCTGATCAAGCTAAATACATTAGCAATTGCAGAAATTATAACCTTCCTAACGGTGCTATAACATCTATCAACAAGTTCTGATACCCCAACCATGCCATCTGCTGCTAATTTGTTGGGAGGAACAATAATCACAGAAGGATCATAGAAACGCAGGAGCGTCTTCGTGTTTTGATACGAGCTGCTTGTCTCTATATACTGAGATAAATGCAGTGAAGCGGACCTTAGGTCAAACGCAGCCATTCCGACCTGATCAGAGAAATTCAAAATCGAAATCAAACATCACAATCGAGAGATTGTGCGAGCAACAACATTGTGAGGATATGAACATCGATTCCAGATCGTAATCCGTACGTACCTCTTTGGCTCTGTTCTCGATGAGTCCGGCGACGAAGCTAGATCTCTCTCCACCGTCGTCTTCCATTATCGCTCGACGCAGATCGGAATTTGAATCGGATAGGTACAAGAGTCGAGAGTGTTCCCCAAATTTAGGCAAAAGCGCGCCACTCTCAATTCTAGCACCACGCCGATTTTTATTTTATGAACCGGATTAAATTCGATTGGGTTGATTCCGGTTCAAATTTTTTGGTTTTTGTTTCGGTTTATAGTTGATTTTCATTTAAACACATTTTTAATTAACCAAAATAAATTTTCTAACTCAATTCTCCCCCAGTTTGATTTGGTTTACATAACCACACATATTTTTAATTTCCTAACTCAATTCTCCCCAATTTAAGGTGGTTTTGTTTTTCTAAGTACTAATACAAAGAAACACTTAACTCACTATAACCATCTGGAATATTTGGTTTGGTTTTAGACTGGTTACATTGGTTCAATTTCATTTTGAAAATGAGGGACATGCTTGATCCACTTCCCGGTGACAAGTAACTCACCGTAGCTATGCCAATCCAAGCCTACTAAATGAAGCTTAAACAGATATAACAAAGAACATACTATCTTACTAGTATCTCATATTACAACAAACAGTTGGATGTGAAACATATGAACAACAATATTAATACCAGACATTTACAAAGGTCTATATATTATGGTTTTATTCTACCTATCACTCAAGTGACAGGACCTCGTCAATGGTTACATAGCGGCGCTGCTCAATGGAGAGCTGTGCAGCAACTCCCATGGCAACAGCCATCAATCCGTCTTCCAAATCAACATCTGCTCTTCCTTCACCTCTGATTGCTGATAAGAAGGTCAGGTGTTCCAAGTAACTTGACCCGTGATGCAACCCTTCATATCTAAATCAACTACTTCATTATGTGAGACTCTACATTGTAACACTACAAGACAATATGAATATGGATAAGTCTTACTTTATTCTTTCATCCTCAGCTTTTATCGTTTGAACGTGATCTCTTCCTTCAGCACGGCTGCCAAATCGAACTATACCCTCTGGAACAAGTGCCTCTCCCTGCAACATAGATGATATGAACAAATCCAGAGAAATGGCCAGAGAACACTTTACTATCTTATTTGGCCTATATGCTAGAGCTTGAGCTTCAGGCTATGGTGTTTACAAGAGCATTTAGGTACTCTAGGGAACCAAGTCAAAGGATTCAGTGAAATCAACAGAAAATAAAGAATACCCAGCTCTGTTTTCATTGCAAGCCTAAAATCCTATCACACCAAGAGCATAAATAAGCACACACCACACAAAAGAAACCATCAAATATCAAAGGAACTCACCTTTCCAATGTCACCAGTAACAGAAATTTCTTGCTCGTTTTTGCTTCCTTCAGCAAACATGCAAAGATCGAGCATCCCACGACATCCATTGTCAAACTCAATGATAACATACGCGTTATCTATTATATCAGGCACCTACATCACAGAGAAACATATAGTTTGAAACAACTCGCAATACAGACTCATTTACATTAATGATCTGGGATAAAAATGTACCTTTCCATCGTAAACTTCGTCCTTGTGGTTGACATCCATGCCTCCAGAAGCCATCACAGAGACAGGATTTGCGCCGGCAAAGAGCCTCATGAGATCAAAGAAGTGGCAGCATTTCTCCACTAAGGTACCTCCGGTATTCACATTGAATCTATTCCAGTTATTCACCTGTGATGTGATGTGTTCTTCTCAGCCAACATATAAATGGCTGCATAAACACTAAACATAGTCCAGCTTGTGTGAGGCTACCTTAACCAAAAAAGGAAACCTATGCTCTCTGATTGCTACCATCTTGATGTTTCCAAAGTCTCTGCCATTAACTTTTTCTATAAGCTTAGCTACTGGAGGCATGTATCTGTACTCTAACCCAACTTGCACCACCATATCTAACCTTTTCTTTGCAGCCTCCAGAACCTGATTCCAGACACAGTTTTGATGAATTGACCAATCAATCACACTGATTGACTTTTGATTTGGTTACAAAGAAGAAAAAGGACCTGTTTGCAATCAGCAACTGTGGTGCATAAAGGCTTCTCAACAAGAACATGATGCGGTTTTGGGTAACTGATAATGTCCATCAGAATCTGATGATGAGTCATATTCGGAGAAGACACAACGATCACGTCACACATCTCACTCTTGAGCAACTCTTGGTGTCCTGAGAAAACCTTAAACCACACAACACAAAGAAAAAACACTCAAATCCTGAGTTTACCAACGCCTAAGCTCTTCCACAGGTAGAAAGACTGTTAATCATACAAATCATGCACAAGAAGACTAAAGAGAAACACTTTACAGAGACCCTCCTCTCCACACTGATACCTTGAGTTCCCAGCCAAAGGATCGAGCTAGTTCAATAGCCAGAAGCTGTGAAGGAGGGTGAGGATCGGCGATGCAAACGACGGAGAGGCTTTGGTCTCGAAGATGATGAAGATTGATGAGATGTTCTCTACCCATCATACCAATCCCAACGATTCCATACTTTACAATCGCCATTTCCAAACTCCAAAGCTTTCTTCTGGAAATAAGATAAAGTAATGAAGTAAAAGACAAAAGTCGATTCTTTTTTGTGAGTTTGACTCTGAAACCAAAACACAAACACACACAGAAATGGAAGGATAAAAGGAGAGACTTTGAGATATATAACAATGGTGGAGACCTGAAAGGTCGTTGCTTGAAGAAAGATGATACGAAGAGTCTCCTCCACAGCTTTGGGATCATTGAGGTCCTTTAAATCTTGTCAATTTCACGGCGAGTCCCTCGATTCCTCTGTCTCTCCTGTTCTCATCCCCGGCGTCCACGTCTTCCATTGTCCGGTAGGTATATGAATTCTCCATTTCAGCTTCCAAAACTTTTGACTCTTTCTTGTCTGCTTTTAGGATGTGGTTGGGATTGTAGCCAAACTATCAGATTGTATTGCTGCAAAAGGTGGAAGCATTCGTGGTTACGATGTTTTTGTTCCTGAAAACAACAATGTTTTTTACTCTAGAAGGTATCTAGCTTGGAGTATTTTGATTTTTCCAGACTTTAAAGATTCTATTTTTGGGTTTAGTTGTGATGAAAAAGGTTACTTTTTTGGGGCAGTGAGTTTGTATTTGATCCTGTTAAATGGCCAAGGAGTCAGATGGCTCAAGATTTTCAAACTATTGCTCAAAAATTCAGTGCTTTGAGCTCTGTTGTACGAGTGCCTTCTTTAGACCCCAAGTACAAGATAGCTCTTCTACTCTCCAAACAGGTCATTCATTACATGTCATTGTCTATGTGTGCTCTTGTTTCCTTGTCCTGAAGTTGTGTGATTCTTCTGTCTGTAGGATCATTGTTTGGTTGAAATGTTGCATAAATGGCAGGACGGGAAACTTCCCGTTGATATAGCATGTGTGATAAGGTGACCTCGTAACTACTCTTCTTATCGAACTGAATGGATAGATGAGGTATGCGTGTATGAGTGGTGATTCAGAAATATTTTGTGTTATCAGTAATCATGAACGAGCTCCAAACACCCATATCATGCGGTTTCTCCAGAGGCATGGCATCTCATATCATTATTTGCCAACTACCGATCAGAACCAAATAGAAGAGGAGATTCTGGAATTGGTTAAGGATACCGATTTTCTAGTTCTCGCTAGATACATGCAGGTAATATATCAGATTTTAAGTTCCTTCTCTTTACGTTTATCCAATGCTTAACTTAGCAAAGGATTATCACTGAGCCCTCTCATTCTATTGAATCTGTCTCTTACAGTTTTGCTCTCTACTTCTCTAGTTTGACACAAAAATAAATCAAGTTTTCTCCGCATGCGGCTCTTGCTTTGAATTTATGTTTCATTCCAGGAACAGCGATACTAAGAAAAGAAAGTTGATAGCATTTGTTATTATTTTGACGGATGATATTCACTGTAACATTTTCCTTTGACAGCTACTATCCGGTAATTTCCTGAAAGGTTATGGAAAAGATGTAATCAACATCCATCATGGCCTCTTACCATCATTCAAGGGGAGACATCCCGCTAAACAGGTTTCTGAGTTCTTTGACGGCTTTACCTTGCTTGAGCTGTGTTAGTTATATTTACACTCGTTCTTATCTCTCAATGGTCGTCCCTGTCTCTTAATCTTCTAGATTCTGTTGGTAGGCATTTGATGCAGGTGTGAAACTGATTGGGGCAACAACTCACTTTGTTACAGAGGAACTTGACTCAGGTCCTATCATTGAACAAATGGTGATTCATCTCCCATCTAATCTATTTGTTCTCAGGGTTGCATTGTTCTTCAGTAGTGTCTCAATTTGAGTTTTTGCAGGTTGAGAGAGTTTCTCACCGAGACAACTTGAGGAGCTTCGTACAGAAATCAGAAGACCTTGAGAAAAAGTGCCTCATGAAAGCTATGAAATCTTACTGTGAACTTCGGGTATTGCCTTATGGGACACACAAGACTGTCGTATTCTAATACGCCCAACATGAAAATATCTGACATGTTTCTCACTTGATTCTTTATATGGTTCACACAAGCAAGGTCATACTCATACATACCATTTCTCTGTTAAGTTTTTTATATTCTTCATTGCTTACACGTCAATGTTTCGGCTAAGCAAAGGGTTCAATTTTTTGAAACCTGAATCATTGGAAATAAACGGTTAAATTTTTTGTTGATATACATTATTTTTCTCTGATGTCTTTCTGTACATACCACTTGATGTGATCATTTGAACAACCTGCTGTGTTTAATGCAAAAGTCTTCTGAAGTTACAGAGACTGAGATTGTACATTGCCAGTTTTTACAAATACTTCACAACAGCAAAAATGTGGATATATATAATGTATACAGGATCCTGCATCATGTGTGACCAGTGAGACTCAGAGACCCCAACGAGCATTTGGCAGCCTCGAAGCAATTTACTTGGCGGAGTAGAGACTGAACCCCGTCAACCCATCTCTGCTTGTGAACTTTGCTCTTGCACTTGAACTCCAAAAGACCTTGTCCGGTTTTCAGACCGAAGTAGACTTCTTCTGAATTTTCCCTCTCTTTCCTGTAAGGCCAAGCTGATTTCTCATCGCAGACTCCATAGACGACGCCTGCAAAGAGGAACAGTGGGTTCAGAATCCCGGCCTTTCAGGTAATTTATATATAGTGAATAATTAGGAAATGCTTACATTTCATCTTCTTGGAGAATGCCCCTCCGACATGTTTGCTTTTGAGTTTGATCATTACCTGCAAAATCATAAGTAGCATAATAAGCATGGGATCAAAAGTAAAGAATAATGTGTGTGTGTTGCATATACTAATCAAGTCACCTGAGTTTTCTTGTTGATATAGATACAGACACGCTTAGTTCGCTGCATTCCTGCAAGTTCAAGCATAAGAAAGAAAAGTTAAGATCTGTCCAATCTCAGTGAACTCTTCAGTTGATCAAAGTCTCACAGACAGAAAAGGATTTACCATTTCGGGAGCATTGCATCAGTTCGCCTTCAAATGGAAGATTTGGTTCTTCTAATCTAAACTGAACGTTTGCATGCCAGTGAGAGTCAGAGAAGCTTCTCTCGAATGGTGTAATAGCTGCGTTCTTCCTTGCTTCCTTAGGCTGCCTTGCCTTCAGAGCCGCTTCTCCTCTCAAAGCTAGTGTCAGTATAAACGGAATCAGATCCATATAAAGCCTTGTGAAGGTACAACAAATCCAAGACTAGTTTCGAACAATATAGCCTTACCCGTTGCAGCAGCAGCTGTTAGAGTCATGAGATCACCGGGGCTGTGAATATCCACAGAAGACCTAACTGTGGAAGCAACACGTGCACGGTCAGCACCGGCTCGCTCAGCCATCTCGACACAGTGTGAGGCCAACAGTTCAGTAGCTGAGGCTAAAGCCAGAGCCATATTAGAGCCTGGCCCTTGGCAGTTGCTTGCAGAGGTCACAGATGCCAAACCTGCAGCCAGAGCAGCTATAGAGATGGCAGAATGTAGGTGGGCGTTCTCAACACGCACCTTGTCTTTCTTCTTGAGACCAATGATGGTGTTGCTGCTGCTGCTGTGTTCCTTGTGGTGGTGAAACCATTTGGTTAATGGCCCTGATCGGCGTATGCCAACCGAGTTCATGATCTTCCCTGCCTAAAATCAATATTCCAGAGTTTAAAATGACCAAGATCAGATTTGGGAACTGGTAAAATGGTCAGATACAAATGAAAAGTCTCTTGTGACTTTATTGTTGGAAAAAAAGGTGGGTTTGATTGGAAAAAGGGATAAAAAGTGTGGTACCATGAATGGATCTGCAGCAGCAGGAGGGAAGAGAAGAGGAGGAGTTTTGGTGTGGGGAGCACAAAACTGATCTTGTTGTTGTCTATGTTTGAGTGCAAGTGCTTTGGCTATTTCAGAAGTAGAGAGACTCCAGGATCTGGAGAGAAACTCCATAGGTTCCTTTGGTGTCTGAGGCTGGGGAATGGATGAGAAAAGCTCTTCAGCTCTGAGAACACCTTCTTCAAGCTCTTCCTCCATGTTCTCTGATCCAAACAAGGAAGAAGAAGAAGTATCTTTCCAATCTGAATAAAACCCATTTTCCATTGTCTTCTCCTTCCAAATGATTCAAATGATGACGTGGGAGGGAATTTATTATGCCTTGGTGGAGTAAGAGTTATGTTCTGATCAAAACCATGTGACCAAAACAGAGAACCAGGTCTGAGTTTCAGAAATGAACTGTAAATTTGGAATAAAAATAATGTATAAGAAAAGGAATAATAACTTTTGGAGATGAAAAAGATGATGTTGACTCAGGTGGAAGAGAAGAGGAAGAGCATAAACCAAACTATACAATAATAGAGAATCTCTTTTCTTTTATCTTTTCCTTTTCTTTATATGCAAGAATTATTCAAAACCACAAGTACGTGCAGAGTAGCAAAATCTAGATGTGAAAGATTTAGGAACTCGTCTCCATGTTCTTTATATATACATGGAGAAAGAGAGGATAATATTGTGGTTAAAGAAGAAAGAACAAAGTCCATGATTTGTGGTAATATGTTAATCTTGTGGGACGGTTTGTGAAACCATAAAGAGGAGACAAGGTGCATTGGTTTGTGCAGCATTTTGGCTCTCACACGATTCATTCCCCCTAACCGACCAAATCCTTCAAATTATATTCATATAAAATCAAAGAGAACATTTCGTTTTTTCTATATATGTACTCTACCGTTTGAGTTCCTTTGTTTCACGAATTTAACCACATGTCTTGTTTTTATGTCTTTCTTTGGATCACTTGAGCACTTAAACAAACGATTGGTTCAACAAAAAATTTCTCCAGCCTATAAGACCAACAACTACTATCTAACTTGAGTCTATGCATTTTAATGGGCTTCTTGTGGGTCTTGAGACTACTACTATCTAAAAGTTTCTCTTTCAGCTATTTGGACTATTTTTTGAATATTTCAAACATGTGTATTTGGGAGATTTTGTTGGTATATTGTGTGTTTTAGCCCCCATCCAAGGTTTTTAAAAAGATCTAACTTCATACATTTACATTTTTTTTGGGTTCACAAAAACTTGTAAATGTTTAAATAACATGTATGTTATTTGGATCAAAATCTCAAAAACCGGTGAGTTTAGCCATTTTCCGGTTGTAAATGATTGAAACAAAAATACTTTTGGGACTATGTAAATAACCCAATGGGTATCTTTGCTTTATAAGTTTGATTTAATGGTCCAAAACAAATTTGATTCCACACAAAAGCATCCTCTAATCTATCCATAGTGTGTGACATGTCACTTCTCTCATTTTATGTTTTTTTAAATTAAAATAAAACACTTTGTAGTTCGTATTAGCCGATCATTTTTCAGTAAACCACCCGTCATTTCAACTTTTACTTACCGGTCATTGTTTTTTTTCAGCTCAAAATTGACCTAAGTAATCGTACCTTAAAAAAAACCGGTCACATGTTTACTGAATTCAATATTAGATGTAAGTCTTTGGAGGTTTTTTTACCGTCGCCACTTGGTTGTCACCGTCCAACTTGGTGAAGATTGGGTTCCCAATGGCTACGGTATCAAGAAAATTTGAGAGATAGATATGAGAATTCAACAATAATGTACAAAAATTACACAAAAATGTCAAGTAAGTGTTCAATGGAAATCTTTGGAGGGTTGAAGATTGAGATGAACATATCTAACATCCATAGTGTTTGATTCTCTATTGTTTTTCCTACTCTCAACACCATAAATACCTAAAAAATTATATGGGTTTTCATTGGCTTTATGAAAACAAAAAATTCTTCTCAAAATACTCAAATTCCAACGATGATATCTCAAAAGATTGTGATTTTGTTTTTGTATGTGTTGAGATTAAGATTCATACGACGATTACTAGGGTTTAGTTTGTGATTTTGTTATTCAATTACGATTTTACAAATAATTTTAAATTCATGTCTTATTCAATTGATTAAAATCTTAATTTTTTTATATTCATGTGCTATTCAATTTTCATGTGACTTTTGTTTTTTCAAATTTCAAAGAAATTTAAGTTATATTCATATAAATGATTAAACAAAATTACTTTTGGGACTATGTAAATAGCCCAATGAGTATCTTTGCTTTATAAGTTTGATTTAAAACTAATGTGATTCCACGCAAAAGCATCCTCTAATCTATCTATAGTTTGGGAAAAACCCTAGCCCTCAAAGAGAGAGGGGGGGGGAGAGAATTTACCGGCATCGTGAAAGGGTTGAATCTAATAGTTTTTATGTTAAACGCGAGATTTGGAGATTGTTTTTGAGTTTTTGACCATAAAACGATGCAAAAACTTTTTCTAAGATTTTTGGGTTATTGTGATTCTTATGTTTGAATCTTTTTTTATGGTTTTTGGGTTATTGTGATTTTTATGTTTGGATTCAATTTTTATGGGTTTATATTCCTCGTAGAAGATCTATAGTTTGATTTAACTGTTTTGTTTATAGTCAATTCTAGCTATCTATCTGATTTACTTTTGCAGTTTCAAAGTTGTTCAACGGTTGCTTTACCAAAGGTAACTCCGGAACAAAATTGACAAAGGCAATCGAAGAAGGAGATTTATCTAAATCAAGAGAATTGTTATCGTGTAATCGTAAAAGATATTGGAGGTCCGACTGCTATTGTGGATTTGGGAACACTTAATTGTCTACCTTATACTCGAAACAAGACCGTTTTAGTATCGCTAATGTGTAATCAAAGCTGTTTTTCCTCACTTAATTTATTGTGCGGAAAATACCATTAGTTTCTCTTTGTATTTTATTTTTTGATCTTTTTGTAATATCGTTTGAATCAGATTTAATAAAACAACAAAGCGTTAAAAAAAAAAATCTATCCATCATAGTATGTGTGACAGGTCACTTTTCTGATTTTATGTTTATCCTTAAATTAAATAAAAACACCTACCATTTCGTATTAGCCAATTATCTTTCAGTAAACCAAGAGACATTTCAACTTTTACCTCTCAGTCATTAAATTTTCTTTTCAACTCAAAATTGACCCAATCAATTTAATCTTACGTTTAAAAAAAAGTTAAAAAAACCTGTCGCGTGTGGGTTGAATTCAATCTTAGCCGCAGGATCCAGGAAATATGACACGCGTCACACTGGATCTAGCCTAAATGGCGTTTTATTTTCTTTTAAATAAATAAATTTGGGCTTTACTTACGACTCATTACATTTGCCGAATAATAATCTCAATCTGCTTCACTCGCTTCTTCTTCTCCTCCTTCTCCGGAACCCTAGGTCGTCTCCGTCACTTTTGAATTTTCTGGTGAGTTTCTCTTCTTCACCATCCTTTCAATTTGATTTCTCTTCCTTCACTCGGTTATATATATACTCAGTTAGGGTTTTATGGTGTTGTTGTTGTTTGTTTGTTAGTAGATGAACGTGCGATTCAGAAACAACTGAGGTTTCTCTGTCACCGAATGGAGGGAGGTAGCGTCTCCATACACTCTTGCTTCGGTACTTTTTCATTTCTTACTTGTTTGACATGAAGTCGCTCACAGTCTTTCTCCAATTTCATTATGTTTCATGGTTTTTGATTTCAGGAATAAACCCATGGATTATGATGAAAATGAGTTTCAAAACCAGAATCTCCATTTAGCTGGTGAAGCTACTACCAGTAATAATAAGTTTGCTCTTCCAAAGTTTGATTTTGATGACTCGCATCTGAGGTTTGATAGTTTAGTTGAGACTGAGGTTTTTCTTGGTATTGAGGGTAACGCAGATAATAATTGGATTAACGATTACTCTCGTGGAACTAGTGGTATTGTGTTTAGTTCTGGTGCTACAGAGTCTTGTGCCATTTCAAGGCATAGTAATGTTTGGTCTGAGGCTACTTCGTCGGAATCTGTTGAAATGCTTTTGAATTCAGTTGGACAGGACGAAGTTATTGTAAGAGAAGATACTATCCAGAAATCTGATACTTCTGATGAACTAATGGAACAAATGGAGCCTGGTAGAGAGGAAACAGAAAACTTACAACCCAACCCATCTGTGTTTGATACTCCAGGAGAGTCCTCTGTGTTAAAGACAGATGCTGGAGATGTACATGTTCTAGTGGTAGATGACTTACCAACCGTAGTGGAAGAGTCATCCATGGAGGAAATGAATACTGAACAGGAACAGGTTCTAGTGAAAGATGACTTACCAACTGTTATGGAAGAGTCATCCATGGAGGAAAATAATGCCGTCTTGGCTTCAAATACCGCGACTGCAGAGGTTGTGGATACCGCTGGGCATGAACAGGTTCTGGTGAAAGAGAACTTACCAACCATTGCGAAAGAGTCATCCATGGAGGATAATAATCCTGTCTTGGCTTCAAATACCGCGACTGCAGAGGCTGTGGATACAGCTGGTCACGAACAGGTTCTGGTGAAAGATGACTTTCCAACCATTGCGAAAGAGTCATCCATGGAGGATAATAATACCGTCGTGGCTTTAAATACCGCCACTGTTGAAGCTGTGGATACCGCTGGTCATGATAAGATAGGAACTGAGACAACTGATAGTCTTCTTGACCAAGCAGAAGATGAAGCTATTAATGCAGAATCAAGGATGGAAATTGATTGCAGCGACGTAACTGTACAGACTGTGGTTACATGTAGTGGTGAGTTGAATAATCAGAAGACTTTACTTCCAGAGACGTTCAATGATGAAAATGATATCAGCGACCACACTCAAAGTAGTCAGACTCATGATGATCTAACTATAGATGCCTCGTCAGTTTTGGTTGAGGCTCAGTCTGATAGCCATAAAGAATCAGCTTCCGAAGTTGATGATGTGGAAGCTGAAAATGTTGGCGAAACTGCAAAGCCTCATGTGAAAGAGATAAAGCTATCTGATGTCCCAGTACTAGAAAGAGGGGACAAAGCTCTCTCTATTCTTGAGACCCAAAGCCAAGATCTCCTTGTCAGCAGTGCTCATACTAGCACAGCTGTTGAAGCACCTTTGGAACTTGCTGGGGAATTAACATCTCTAACAAGCAGTGTTTCCATGGAGAAGCCTGAGTCGCTTAGTCATCAACATATGGAAGTTACTGCTAGTGAAGATGAGTTTACTTTTCAGACTGAGACACATACCCAGATACATCTAGTTGAAACTTCAGAAAGTGTTCATGTTTCACAAATGGACCCAATGGTTGAATCCACGGAAGGTGATGTGTCTATGAAGTGTAACAGTAATGAAGGTAGTGCTCGCATGTCTAATCTCCAGCAAAGCATGGAATTGGATGCTAATGCCAATGATAGAGATCATTACGCTAAGAGCTCTCAGATTCTATCTGAAAGCGTTGTGTTCAAGTCTGTTGTTCATGTTTCTGCAGACTCTGCTTCCAAGCTGGTAGAGTCAAAATCTCAGTCTTACACTATTTCAGCAGACAAGATCTCAAATCTCAGTCCTGAAGAACTACAACACCTAAGCCAAGATGGAGCACCTTCTGTCAGTCTCACATCTTCAATAGATTCACATATGGTTAAGACATCCTCTGATGCGAATGAGCAGGGTAGTTTCTCTGAAACCGAGAAGGTTTCGTCTGACGAACCTGAAAAAGGTCAAACCCTTCCACCTGTGGATGCAAGTAGTTTAGGGAGTCAGATGGACCAACAAGCTAAGCAGCATACCAAAGTTACTCAGCAAAATACACAATATGTCGAAGGCCGTCCTGCCTATGAAGGGTCGAATGATGCAGTAGATGCTGATGCCGCTGGACAAGTTTTGCTGCAGCAGTCCGAGGAAAAAAATTTAGAAGAAAATATAGTGACAGAAGTTGTTAGCGTTCCTGGTAATGATTTTCGACTTTGGGCCATATTATAACCTTCCCAATTTTCTTTATCTCTTTTGATAAGTTTGAGTTATGTCGTATTAATTTTTTTTCGTTTGCTTCATCTTCAGAGCCTCCATCAACTCTGGACAAGGATGTCATAAATGAAAAGCCTAATACTAGCTCCTTGGCTGATCTTGGGAGTGACGCTGGGAAAGATGGCCGAGAGGAGGATAATACTACTGCATTCGGTGGGATTATGACAGCTGGGACTCCTGTTTCACACCCCAAAGGTGAGTCTGTATGATCTTCGTAGCAGCAATAGACTTCTCTTTCTGGCAGTTTCTTCTGATTTTCTTAGAATGGTTTATTGAGGAGATGCATAGCAGGTGTATGAACACTGTGCCATGATAAAGTCAATAATCTGTGTAATATTTAAGTAACAAATGCTCTATCCTAAAGAATACAGTTGTTGAAAACTTATGACTAAATCTTACAGGTCTTGATCTTGGAACCACCACTGCTTTTCTATTTATAGATTCATGCAACTAATTTTATGCACTCATTGGAAACATGTACCTGTTCTTGTGGATATTGCAGGTGATGTAATTAAAACAGGAGATTCTGGTGCTTCTACATCTTCTGAGCCTTCTGAAAAGTCACATGTGACTGGAACGGAAAGTGCTGCAACTAATTTAGGGACTTCTCTTATTTCTCTCCCCACTGTTAAGTCGTCCAAACTTCAACTTAGTAAGACAGAGACAAACAGTGTCAAAAAGCCAGAAGATCAAAATATTTCGAGTTTTATGTCTGCCGGATCTCCGGTCTTGAATAGCGGACAAACCTTCAGCAGTGGACTAAACTTAACATCCGATGCACCAAAAGTAGGGGAGATTTCCAAAGCTGTTAAATTTCCACAAGCTACCCTTGTCACTCCGGTACCTCCAATTCTATATCTTGACATATTTTCATTAGTGGTGAAGGCAAATACTGTAGCATTTTTGTGCAGTTGTCCTTACATAACACATGTTTTTGTTTATCTAGATTGTGGTGGGATCTCCATCAACATCTAGCTTAGAGAAAACAGCTGCAAAGTCTTCCAAGGCAAAATCTGAGCGTAAACCCAGGCGAACAGCTAAATCTGCAGGAAAAGAGACTTCTAGAAAAGGAAGTGGAGGCAAAACAAATGCTGTTAATCCAAGTTCTGCTTCTTCTATTCAGATCACACAATCTACTGAGAAGCAGCAAAGTCTTCAGGCCCCTGCTCTAAATGCTTTTGGGACCCCTGCAGCCCCCACAACAAGTTTACCGGATCTGAATTCTTCTGCTCTCTCAAGTATTTTGCGTCGACCTTTCACAGACTTGCAACAAGTGCAACTACGTTCACAGATTTTTGTTTATGGGGCTCTGATGTAAGTTCTTTACTAGTCTCTACATGCTCTTAAGTCTTGTTGAGTCAGTGGGATTTAAGATCGACCTCATCTTACTGTCTTGCGAAGTTTGATTGTTATGTTTTTTTAACTGTTACAGCCAAGGAACAGCACCTGATGAAGCCTATATGATATCTGCATTTGGTGGTCCAGGTAAGATTGTTATTCATTAATTTATTGCGTTATCCATTTTTGAGACAAAGTGTTCACTTTACACTTCTCTAGATGGTGGGAAAAGCGGTTGGGAGAAAGCATGGCGTGCTTGTGTTGTAAGGGCTCAAAAAATTCATGTTTCTACTCCTGGAACGCCATTGCAATCACGTGCAGGTTTCTAGTTTGATTTATTCTGCATTTCAAGCTCTTATGGTCTGCTTAAATTTTATTTCTCGTCTCTGGTGCTGTTAGCATTCCTGATCTAATACCGAAAAACTGCATTTCCAGGGAAGACAGATACTCCATCCGCAGGCCACACCAGTAGGAAAGAGAGTTCAGCAATAAACCCCATTATTCCACTGTCATCACCTTTATGGAGTTTGACAACTTCCCTTGATACTTTACAATCAAGTAACATTCAGAGAAGTTCAGCTACTGCTCACCAGCCACTGCTTTCTTCATCGCATGCTCACCAAACTCCACCAGTTACGAATATTGTTGGACATAGTACCCCTTGGATGTCGCCTCTCCCTTACCGCAACCCTTGGCTTGCTTCTCCGCAAACCAGTGGATTCGATGGTGGTTCTCGTTTCCCTGTTTTCCCGATCACCGAGCCTGTAAAATTGACTCCCACAAAAGAATCATCCTTGCCTTACCCTGGCGCAAAGAATGTTCTGAGTGGAACTTCTAACAATGTTTTGAAAGGGACACCAACACTTGAGCCAGCGACTACAGTTGTTGCACCTGCTCAACAATCCACCGGGCCGAAATCAAGGAAACGGAAGAAGATGCCAGTCTCTGTGGAGTCTGGTCCAAGCATATTGAATTCGCTAAGGCAGACAGAATTAGCTGTCTCACCTCTTGTTTCTGAATCGACATCTGCGCCTATTACAACTACTCCGGTTAATCTGGCTTTTAACGCAGTCACCCTACCCAATGCTGCAGTCCCTATGAACCTGGTATCTACGTTCCCTGGGAAGAAAATCAAATCATCTTTACCATCTCCAATTTTTGGGGGTAACCTTGTACCTGAAGTTAAGCAGAGGTCTGTCTTGTCGGAGGATACCATTGGTAAACTTAACGAGGCTAAGATGCATGCAGAGGATGCATCTGCTCTTGCTACTGCAGCTGTTAGTCACAGCGAATACGTATGGAAGCAGATAGAGCAACAAAGGCATGCTGGCCTCCAGTCAGAAACTCAAGGCAGAATAGCTTCAGCTGCTGTTGCCATAGCTGCTGCAGCTGCGGTGGCAAAGGCTGCAGCTGCTGCCGCCAATGTCGCAGCTAATGCTGCTTTGCAGGCAAAATTAATGGCTGAAGAAGCATCCTATCCAACTTCTTCTGTTCAGGGTAATGAACTCCTGAAGTCGAATGATATTATAAATCCAGGTCATGGTACCCCTGCTTCTATCTTTAGGGGTGAAGGTGCAGTGGGGAGCTCCAGTTCGGTTCTTTTTGCAGCAAGAGAAGCTTCTAAGAAGAGGGTTGAAGCTGCCACAGCGGCCACCAAGCGAGCTGAAAATATGGATTCCATTGTAAAAGCAGCAGAACTGGCATCAGAGGCGGTTTCACAAGCGGGAATACTTGTTTCAATGGGTCATCCTCCGTTGCTCAATAAGCTGGTGGAGGCGGGTCCTAGTAATTACTGGAGGCAGGCTCAAGAATCTCAGGACGTGCAGCCCCGTAAAACGGGTATGTTAGAAAAGGAAACTTTGGCTATTAGTGATGGAACTTTTGCTAGTCCCAGAACTGTGCCAGCTGAGCTGGATGGCTCTGTGCGAATGGCAGATGGTGTATTCTGTCCATCTGGAAAGAAAACAAAGGGACAACAGGGTCATAAAGGTGCAGAGTTGGCTAAAAACAATGTTGTAGTTTTTGAACCAGAAGTTGGGTCAAAATCTTCGATTGACACCCAAACTGAAAGTGAACAGATTACCAAAACAACAAACAATGAGGACATCAAGGAGGGCTCTAGTGTAGAGGTTTGTGGTACAGTTGCATATATATGGTCTATAACCAACTGGTCGTGGTTGGTTGTTTTCCTTGTGTAATGGAGATAAAATTCCCTGTGCAGGTTTTCAAGGAAGGATCTGGACTAAGAACTGCATGGTACTCTGCCAATGTATTGAGCTTAGAGGATGGTAAAGCTTACGTATTGTTCAATGACCTTTCTGTAGAACAAGGTTTGCTTATTTACCACATGGTTTTCTATACGTTGTCCTTGAAATGCTCTGTATTTGATAGTTCAATGGCTTGGCTAGCCGAAGCTACTTTTAAACACATTTATCATCAACAAATCTTTTACTTCACAAATTGCTCCAAGTATATATATGTGATAATTATTTCCATTATCATATCATGTGCATGTGCAATATCCTTGAAAGGATGCAAAACTGATTATTGAAGCTCCTATGAAGAAGCTCCATTGCTTTGTTAGTTGATTTGTTTAATCGTTTATCAGGATCAGATAAGCTGAAGGAGTGGATAGCCCTCAAAGGTGAAGGTGGTGAGGCCCCTAAAATAAGAACTGCTCGTTCTGTTACTGCCTTGCCATATGAAGGAACCAGGAAGAGACGTAGAGCTGCCATTGGGGATCCTGTTTGGAAAATCGGGGATAGGGTAGACTCGTGGGTGCATGACAGGTAATCACTGTCTCTAGTACCTACTGTTTTAATGCTTTCGCCTTAAAGTGATCAGCCAAAAACACATCATCTGTAAATTATTTCTAATTTTCAATTCATTCCATGATCTTTGGAAGTTTGATCTATACGTGTTTTGTTTTCCGTCAGTTGGTTGGAGGGTGTTATCACGGAGAAGAACAAGAAAGATGAAAATACAGTGACTGTGCATTTTCCTGGTGCGTGAAAATGCCAATGTGCCATTGTGTCTAATGAAGATATCTCATTTTCGTGCATTAAGTTACTTGTCTGATCCATTTTGCTCAAAACTTTCTACAGCACAAGGTGACACTTTGACGATCAAAGCTTGGAATCTTCGTCCTTCTCTGGTGTGGAAAGATGGAAGATGGATTGAGTGTTCTAGTTCAGGAGAAAACGTCAGCTCGTCACATGCGGTATTATCTCGCTTTTGTGGATCTCTAGAGGCTTCTCTTTTGGATGATTTGTCTGTTTTGTAAAACTTAAGAGTTTGAACTGCAGGGTGATACGCCAAAGGAGAAGCGTCCGAGATTAGAACCTCCCGCTAGTGTGGCTGAAGTAAAAGACACAAGTGTGAAGACTGTTGGTGATCCAGACTTAGGAAAACTGCCTCAGACCGGTGTCCTCGACCTCGGTGGTTCAGTGAATACATTCAACATTGGAAGGAGTAGCAGAGAGGAGGACAAACCCGATCCACTCCGAGTGAAGAGAACCGGTTTGCAAAAGCAGGGATCAAAAGTGATATTTGGTGTCCCTAAACCTGGAAAGAAAAGGAAGTTCATGGATGTGAGCAAACACTATGTTTCAGAGGCGAGCAATAAAACTCGGGAACCAGTTAAGCCTCCTGTGAAACCAGTTGTGCCACAAAATTCAGGAGCAGGGAGCTGGAGATTGCCTTCTAGAACTATTTCCAGAGAGAAACAGACAACAATACCGAAGCCCAAGACTTTCAAACCCGCGCCCAAGACTAGAGAGAAACCGGGTGCTGCATCTAGGGTAATGCCCCGTAATACAACAGCCTCAAATATGGATACTGATGATCAGAGTGGAGAGAACAGGGATCCTGCATCTGGAACAAGTACTAGTGTTCCATCCCAGAGAACAGGAACAGGGGAAGAGCACACCGCATCATCCTCCCAGGATACTCGTTCTAAGAATATTTCTTCCTCAAGCACTAATAAAGGAAAAATGGCTCCAACTACAGGAAGGTTAGCCAAGATCGAAGAGGAAAAGGCGTTGGCTGAAAGTTCTTCAAAAGCATCAGATGGAGGAATGGAGCCGCGTAGATCTATCCGCAGGATTCAGCCAACTTCTAGAGTAAGTATATACATTTGTACATGGAAATTGCATAAATGATCCTTTCATCTCTTTGTTTGACCTTGTGTGTTGCTCTACAGCTACTTGAAGGTATACAAACATCGATGATGACCTCGAAGATACCTTCGGTATCACACAGCAGAAGTCAAGGCAAAAAGTAACAACTGTAGGTGATGTAATATAAGATAGAGAGAATGTGCAATATAAATTGGGAGCTGAAAATGTTGATGTTTGTAATGGCAGGCAAGTAGGTGATGGAAGCAAGTGCACATAAAACCCAAAGCCAAGAGAGAGAATGAAGAAGTATACCCAAGCTGGGGGACTATTTAGGTTGTTTTTAATTTAATTTCATGCTCGAAACCAAAAACTTCCTATGTTATTTTAGGTGTGCTTTTGATTATTTATTATCATCATTTAGTAGTCAGTCAGATGTTCTCTCTCGAGATAAGAAGTTGTTGTTGTATATTCTTGACATGTTTTAGGAACAAACAACACTTTTATTGCCCCCATTATCATCCTCTTATGGTTCCTTCTGTATACCATATCCCATAATACCATTGTTGTTTGTTTCGCCATGTTTTTGCAAGTCTACTAAGCCCATTAGGCTCGGACATTTAAAGCCCATAAGGCCCAAATATTAATAACCCAATCGTGAAGCTCTCACTCAAAGATTTGGTCATTGATACTGATATGGCTATGGCTTCAGAGATGTTGGGTATTTCCACTGCTCGTGCCAAGTCTGTTCCATTTCTAATCATCCGAAGATTCTCAACGCTTTGGTCAACGAAGAAAGATCCTGATCTCGAATCTGCTCTCTCTCGCAACAAGAGATGGATAGTGAACAGTCGGATCAAGAACATTATCTTAAGATGTCCTAATCAGGTAGCACCGATTAAGTTTCTACAGAAGAAGTTTAAGACACTTGATCTGCAAGGTAAGGCTATGAATTGGCTTAACAAGTATCCTTGTTGTTTCCATGTTTATCTTGAAGACGATGAGTATTACTGTCGTTTAACCAAACCAATGATGACTCTTGTACAAGAAGAAGAGTTGCTTAAAGATACACTAGAGCCTGTTTTTGCTGATAGGTTAGCTAAGTTGCTTATGATGAGTGTTAATCACCGTCTTAATGTTGTTAAGCTTAATGAGTTTAAACGGAGCTTTGGCTTCACTGATGATTATGTTATTAGGATACTGCCTAAGTATAGTGATGTGTTTAGATTAGTGAATTATAGTGGTAGGAAGAGTTCTATGGAGATTGAGCTTTTGTTGTGGAAGCCTGAGTTGGCTGTTTCTGCAGTGGAAGCAGCTGCGAAGAAATTTGGCTCTGAGCCTAGTTTCTCTTGCTCTTTACCTTCTACATGGACCAAACCGTGGGAGAGGTTCGTTGAGTTTAATGCCTCTCCTTACATATCTCCATATCAGGATCCTGTGGATATTGTGGAGGATTCGAAGGAGAGTGAGAAGAGAAGTGTTGGTTTGGTGCATGAGTTACTCTCTTTGACGCTGTGGAAGAAGCTGTCAATGGTAAAGCTGAGTCATTTCAAGAGAGAGTTTGGGTTACCAGAGAAGTTAAATGGAATGCTTCTGAAACATCCAGGTATATTCTACGTCGCTAATAAATATCAGGTTCATACTGTGCTGCTTAGGGAAGGATACAATGGGTCAGAATTGATTCACAAGGACCCGCTTGTTGTTGTTAAGGATAAATTTGGGGAACTGATGCAGCAGGGCTTGTATGAGTATAATCGTAGGCGATATCTTGCTAATTTAGAGAAGAAGAGAGAGAAAGGTATTGAATCTGTGAGGCATGTGGTGCGAAAGAGAGGCAGGATTGATGATGGAGACACTGGTGATGAACAAGAGAGCCCTGGGGATCGACCAGGCGGTATGTTTGATCCAGAAGAAAGAAAAAGGTTCTATCAGATTCTCTTCAGTGACAACCAATAAGAGCATGCTGGTGAAGGTGGAAAAACTTTGTGCTGAGAATTGCTAAATCTCAATAACTCTTGGGACAGACAGCTTGTGAAAACAAGTGCGTATGATTACGAGCATATTGTGACTCTGTAGCACAATGTCTCAGCGATGGCAGAGCATAAAGAGCAAGTTTTCCCTAAACATCACTTCTTTAGTGAAATGTCCACACTATTTTTTCTAGCTGTGGTCACATATGCGGCCTAAGCACAACCTCAAGTAGCAGCCGAGCTCTCTCTCTCAGGGTACACTCTACTGCACTTCTATCGACCTCTAATGATTTTCTCTTTACTTTGCTTGTGAGTCAACTTTTTGCTTTTCATCTACACATCCATTTGCTTTTGAACTTAGTCACTTTTATCCGATGTTTTCATGACTCTTTTCTGGTTGCTGTTTATTCAAGATCCGTTATGAGCTGTTTGGTTGTTGTGATGAAGCACTGTATGTGTTTCTATGCTTCTTCTTTGTTTCGTTGGTACTTGGCTTTGTGACATTTCTGGTTTAAGATTAGTGTAGTTAATTGAGTCGAAGCTAAAATAGTCCTCGAGTCTTTGATTGCTAGGCCATTTGTTGCATAATGTGGGAAATTTTTTATTTAAGGCTCTTAACAAGTAGAAGAGACCTTATATTGGCCGAGTGATACAGCTCATTGTATTTACTACTTTTGCTTTTTATGTGCTTGCCAGTTCTGCAAGTTAGTTTCGTGATCTATAAGAGTGTCACAGTTACATAATCTGTAAAATATGCTCTGTGTCCATCTTTGTTACTGTATTACATTTGTAGTCGAATCTTAATTATCATTTATGTTTTGTTGCTTAGAGCTTCGCCTTTCAGTTCTGAAGTGAGTTTGATATCGCCATGAAGAGGTTCAATCAACCATGGAAGGGGCAGGACTTCGCAGAGTTGTTTCCTTTCTTCCTTTTGTCATAGTCAGAGACAAAAAAAATGTCACTGATTACAGTCTCATGTATTACAAAGTGTCCACTTTTGTTACCAATAACATGCAGATGATTAGTTTGTTAAAAAAAATTGTAACGACTTGATTAATAATAGGTTGATGTTGGATTTTATGTTTCCAATAAATCTAACTGGCCAAAATCACACAGGTAAAGTGGGTGGATGACCCAATGGATTGAACTTGCAAGTGATCACATCCCAATATATAGAACAAAGTATATTTTCTTTTCAGTTTACAGTTTTGTCGATTATTTCAAGTAACTAATGCCACATAAGTGTACAAGAATATGGAGGAAATGAAGAGAAAAAATGGAGGTAAAGAATGTGTATGAGACATGCAGGGAGTCGAGTAATCAGAAGTCGGCAGATCCAGGTGAGCGCGGGAAAGGAATAACGTCTCTGATATTATCGATTCCAGTGGCAAATTGGACCAGCCTCTCAAATCCTAGTCCGAATCCTGCATGAGGAACTACACACATACACACAATAACAAAGGTATTTCATCAGCCTCCGCGTTTTTATCTTTTGATTCAAGAAGAAGATAGAGACCCACCTGAACCATATCGGCGGAGGTCGAGGTACCACCAGTAGCTCTCTTTGTCAAGTTTCAACGCATCAAGCCTCGCTTCCAATACATCAAGCCTTTCCTCTCTCTGGCTTCCACCTATCAGCTCTCCTATCTTTTCTTACCCAAACCCAACATCGTTCATTATCAACTACTTCTTGTTACCAACATGCTTTTTTTGTTTTGTATTATGTATTATCTTAATCTTACCCGAGGCACGAGCATATCCATTGCTGCCACTGTCTTCCCATCATCATTCTCCCGCATATAGAAAGCTTTTATCTCCTTTGGATAGTCTCTTATTATCACAGGGCGACCCCCAAATGCCTCTTCTGTTATGTACCTTTCATGCTCACTCTGCAAATCCAGCCCCCACTTCACCTACAAGAACCAAATCTATCAGACACAGCATCCCCCATGTGAGTGAAAAAGGAAACACAAAGGTAATATACTAACTCAAGAGGCCACAACTCGTATGAGAAAAAGAAATGCACATGTATTAACTCAGAGGCCACAAGCATGTTTGCATTTGTATAACAATATTTACAGTTCAAACCTATTCTAAAAGGAGAAAGTAAAGCCTTTACCGGGAATTCAAATTTCTTGTTTGCTTTCAGAAGAAGTTCAATGGCGTCTGTGTAACCTAGCTGTAGAAAATCTTTCTCCACTACGTCCTTTACAAGTTAAAATGTAAAAACAATCATAATATCAGCCAGTGCAAACTGCATAATTGTATTCTTTTCTGACCACAGAGTGAAAATCAGAGGGCATACAGTCAAGCGATGAATGATTCCTTTTTCAATCCATGTATCAAAAAACTCCATGTCTTCCTTGCAATTATCAAGAACGTATTTAACCTATCAGAATATCAAGAGATAAATGACAATCAAATTAGTTCTAGATGACGTTACAAAAATGACAAGCTCGTATACACTTTGAAGGAAATATAAAGTGAAAGAGCAACATACGACGTACTGGAGGTAGGCGGTGGCACAGGCCATGTCATCATTCAGGTCGGCAAAAGCAAGTTCTGGTTCAATCATCTTTTAAGGTAGAAGAGAGGTCTTCAGAAAAATGCACTTAGGTAAGAAAAATTCAATTGTGAGTTTGGCTGGAAGAAGGAATAGTGCTGACCCAGAATTCGGCTAAGTGCCTGGAAGTGTTGGAATTCTCAGCTCGAAATGTAGGACCAAATGTGTATACCTGCAAAGTCGTACATATGAAAAATTCAGACACTTTAGTAACCAAAATTTAGCTCATGATCACTCGAGGAAGTGAACTTTTACATCTGATAGAGCGGTGGCATAAGTTTCTCCATTGAGTTGCCCAGAGACAGTCAAGAATGCTGGTTTCCCAAAGAAGTCCTGAGGAGTGATCCAGCCATGAAATTTGTTACAGTTGGAAGATATATCTTACCATTCTTAAAATACAAAATAAATGGAGCTGGAACACACCTTAGACCAATCAACCAACCCTCCCTTTGTTTTCGGAATTGCATCAATCGCAGAATCGGTGGTCTCATGGGAGCTGGGAATCTACAAATGATGAAGTATACTTTAGGTTTAGCTTTAACCTTTCTTCCATGTGAAGTTGAGAGTCGTAGTTCTTGGTAAAAACAATCAAACTATTGAGAGCTAAGATCCTTACGAGTGTAGTGACACAGAACTGTTCTCCAGCTCCTTCACAATCCGAAGCTGTGATAATTGGGCTTGCCACCCAGACAAATCCACTTTCTTGAAAGAACTTGTGAGTAGCAAATGCCAGAGTATTCCTAACTCTCGCCACCTGAAACAAGATGTTTAACAAGACGGAATTTGGTAAATTTTCACAAAACAGTAAGTTCACCATCAAGTTTCAATACAATTTTAGACAGTGAAGAGAAGCCAGAAAGGAGGGAATAATTGCAGATAGAAGCAGTTATAAAAGCACTAGACAAACAACAGTTTATAATAAGAGCAATGTTTCTGTTTTTGAGATAACACATCAAATTGTCAAGAAGAGGACAGTAATAGGCGTCTGTAGTGTAGATTTTCAGGACACTATAATGAAAAAAGGAAAGCTGCAGTCAGTTTCTACTTTAGAAGACAATCAGTTAAGAAAGAAACATTACGGCGCTAAAGGTATTGGTTCTTGGACGTAGATGAGCCTTGGTTCTCAAGAATTCCCGGCTCACCCTCTTCTTCTGGATGGGATAAGAAGAGTCACATTTTCCAACCTAATATAAGATAAAGTGGCAAATTTCAGTGATAAATACTTTCAATCTCAAGGAACTTAATAAAATGCTAGGGGTCCAAAGTAGAAGAAGAAGCAAAGAGGTACGCACCACAATGATTTTATCAACCTTGAGTTCGACCTTTTGCTTAGTTCCCTGGCTGGCCACAATAGTCCCTTGTACAGATATGGATGCTCCAGTCAAGATGGAACCAGATTCTACCTATTGCGCATTTTGCAAAACAAAGAATTTAGAGGCTCCCTCCAATGTTTGACAAGCAATGAAATGTCTTTAGGCCAGTCACAGCTAACTACCTGATCATACCCCTCTGCATCAGGATTCATCACACATTGCAAGTTTGATAAGCATGAACCATCATTTATCTTAACACAAACAACAAATGCAAATTTTGTCACCAATCAATCAAACAATATTGATATTCGAAAGATGAAGAGTCGAGAGATTACTTCGATGAATGTGACACTGCTCTGAGAACGAAGTGTACGGACCCAACCCATCATGCTAAGGCTCTCCCCAACGCGACTTAAGCCTTGGTCTTCTCCTCCTTTGACTTCAGCTATCCTCAGCTTCTTCCTGAACTCTCCAACTTTACTTCCAAATCTCTTCTCATAATTCTCAACCTTCTTTCCCTCTCCGGAGCTAAGAGATTCAGAAACAGCTGTGCAAAAGCATCTCCGCGTCGGATAAGCTTCGAAAAACGGGAGAATCCGGCGGGGTACTTGGCGGCGGAATAGAGAATAAGAAGGGTTAGAAATGGGGAAGAAAGATAAGAAGCGGAGAGTAGAGTAAGGAGCAAGACGGAGAGAAGTCGCCGGCAAAAACGCAGCCGCCATTGTCGTCGTTGAACCTTCCTTCCTTTCGAAATTGCTACTTTATCTGAACCCGACCCGGTTTAGTATTAAACGTAAGCCCATTAAGAGCCCAGGTCACCTTGTTGAATATTAAGATTCGTTCAAAGACTAATAATAATGGGCTTTCGAAAAAGCCCAATAGATTGCTCAAAACCCTAGAGAGAGAATATAAACTCTATATCGTCTTCTCCGTGCGCCACCAGAAAGAGAGGAGAGGAAGCGAAAATGGTGTCTCTGAAGATGCAGAAGCGGCTCGCCGCATCGGTGATGAACTGCGGCCAAGGGAAAGTATGGCTCGATCCCAACGAAACCTCCGATATCTCCATGGCCAATTCCCGTATGTTTTTCTCCATTCTAGGGTTCATTTCGTACTGTGTTTGTCTGCGATGCTCGTAGGAACTTGGATGTTTGTTTACTGGAATCTATTAGCTATGAATGATGAATCACTGTCAATCTCGTAGATTAGATATCACTGCTTCTCGAGTATTTAGTCATGATCTTGTTCTAGAGCTGAGATTTGGTGATAATAGTTGTCTATGTATTTGATTACTGTTTGTTTCGAGTATTTGAATGATGGTCTTGCGTTCTTATAGACTTGTTGGGTTTTGTACATGTTTCATTTCAAGGATTGTTACATAGCTCTGAGTTTCTGAGATTTTTGAATGAAATGTTGTAGGCCAAAACATCAGGAAGCTTGTCAAGGATGGTTTCATCATCAGGAAACCAACCAAGATCCACTCTCGTTCCAGAGCTCGTGTTCTCAAGATTGCCAAGATGAAGGGTCGCCACTCTGGATACGGTATTAACCAAAATTCCCTCTGTGTGTTTGATTTTCTTAGGCTAGGCTACATGGCTTTGCATGATTGTGACTTTTGTTATTCTATTGCTTGTATGGATACAAAGGTAAGAGAAAGGGAACCCGTGAAGCTAGATTGCCAACAAAGATACTGTGGATGCGTAGAATGCGTGTTCTCAGGCGTCTATTGAAGAAATACAGAGAGACGAAGAAGATTGACAAGCACATGTACCATGACATGTACATGCGTGTTAAGGGTAATGTCTACAAGAA
Source organism: Arabis alpina (assembly GCA_900128785.1). Taxonomy (NCBI): domain Eukaryota; kingdom Viridiplantae; phylum Streptophyta; class Magnoliopsida; order Brassicales; family Brassicaceae; genus Arabis; species Arabis alpina. Next base: position 50,529,513 of record LT669794.1, read on the forward strand.
CAAGCGTGTCTTGATGGAGAGTATCCACAAGTCCAAGGCCGAGAAGGCCAGAGAGAAGACTTTGGCTGATCAGTTTGAGGCTAAGAGGGTCAAGAGCAAGGCTAGCCGAGAAAGGAAACATGCTAGGAGAGAAGAGCGTCTTGCTAAGGTAAGCTTAAACCTCTTACCGTAACATAAATATTTAATTGTAGACTTTGGTTACCGATTCTCATATCGGGTTGGGATTATTTGTCGATGTAGGGTCCTGGAGGAGATGTCGAGCCCGCAACAGCACCAGCACCAGCTGATGCTACACCTGCTCAGACTGCAGCGTAAGTCTTTATCGCATTGGTGTAGTGATTTGTGTTTCGTTTTGAATTGGTTAATGTCTTGTATTCATCTATGGGTCTTTGATTTGTGTAGGGTACCGAAGAAGTCTAAGAAGTCGAAGAAGTGAAATAGGATATAGCGAGAAGCTATAGATCAGATTCACCAACTTGACTTGAAGTTTTTTTGAATGTTTTATGAAGTTGGGTTTGTTGAAATACTTCTTTCCTTGCGCAAAGAACATAACTTTATGTCGTTATTATGCTTTCAGATTTTTAGCTTACAGAGACGTACTTGTTATTTTATTACTTATCGTGTTTGTTAAGTAACAAATACATCAAAAGCTTCAACACACTCATCATTAAAACCTATTAATTTTTAATCGAAAATTTATATAGTTGGAGCATTTAACTTATTCCGAACCGGTTTGGTTCTAAACTTTGAGCCTAGTAAGCCCATATATTTTGGAGAAAATAATGAAAAAGTAATCAAATGCATCTAAAGTGGAAATTAAATTTTTTCTACTAGTTAATATCGTAGAAAGTGAAGCCAAAAAACAGGAATTTACGATTTCGTCAAAAGTTGTCAAAACTCAAAGAGGTTAACCTACAAATTTAGTCATATTTTGGTGAAAATGCTTAAAACTTAATCAAATGCATTTTAAGTGGAAATTAAATTTTTCCTACTAATTAATGTGGTATAAAAGAGTCCCGTGAAGCCAAAAAAGATGAATTTACGATTTCGTCAAAAGTTATCAAAACTTAAAGCGGTTAACCTACCAATTTGGGCATATTTTGGATAAAATGCTGAAAAACTAATCAAATACATCTAAAGTGGAAATTAAATTTTTCTTACTAGTTAATGTGGTATAGAAGAGTGTCGTGAAGCCAAAAAATATGAATTTACGATTTCATCAAAAGTTGTCAAAACTTAAAGAGGTTAACCTACCAATTTGGGCATATTTTGGATAAAATGCTGAAAAGCTAATCAAATGCATCTTAAATGGAAATTAATTTTTTCCTACTTGTTAATGTTGTAGTAGAAACGTGTCGTGAAGCTAAAAAATATGAATTTACGGTTTCGTCAAAAGTTGTGAAAACTCAAAGAGGTTAACCTACCAATTTAGTCATATTTTGGATAAAATGTTGAAAACCTAATCAAATGCATCTAAAGTGGAAATTAATTTTTTCCTACTAGTTAATGTGGTATAGAAGAGTGTCGTGAAGCCAAAAAACATTAATTTGTAATTTCGTCAAAAATTGTCAAAACTCAAAGAGGTTAAACTCAAAGAGGTTAACCTACCAATTTGGTCATATTTTGGATAAAATGATGAAAAGCTAATCAAATGCATCTAAAGTGGAAATTAAACTTTTCCTACTAGTTAATGTGGTATAGAAGAGTGTCGTGAAGCAAAAAAACATGAATTTACAGTTTCGTCAAAAGTTGTCAAAACTCAAAAAGGTAATCTACCAATTTGGTCATATTTTAGAGAAAATGTTGAAAACCTATTCAAATGCTTCTAAAGTGGAAATTAATTTTTTCCTACTAGTTAATGTGGTATAGAGAAGTGTTGTGAAGACAAAAAACTTGAATTTTCGATTTCGTCAAAAATTGTCAACATTTAAAGAGGTTAACCTACCAATTTGAGAGCCCTTCACCTTTATATTGTTGCTTGAAAATTTGATAAGCACATCACATGCAAAAGGTATCAACATCAAGTCATATCCGTCGAAAGCACATTTGTTGTTTCCAAAGTCGGGTGGAGAAAAATGTGTTAAGTAAAAGGAGGGGTCGAGATTCTTATAAATAAGAACGAACGGGTCGAGAAATAAACGCAAAAATAACACGGGTGAAAGTACTCGAAATAATCGGTATTGCTCTGAATAATATTGCATGAGTTGTCTCATCAAGTGATGTGACCACTATATATAGTACATACTTAGAGATAAATATGAACTATGATTTATATAAAATAACTACACAAGTAAAGCACATTGGTTAAGTTATCTAATGATTTGGGCTTTGAACTTGATTCCTCTGATGGGCTTTAAGCTTTATTCTTCTGATGGGCCGAAGATAAATCTGGGAGATCCATATGTATATCAAACAACATTGCAATCAGCTGTTTACAACCCTACAAAGACCTAGCCCAACTCAACCTAATCAATACAAACTTGGTTTCCGTACATTGCAACCAATACAAATTAAGGTGGGCTTTAGAACGAATCCTTTAAACTAAATTTGAAACCAATGCAAAAAGTCGAGAGGCACGCATGAAGAGGTTCATGAGCACTGGAAGCGTTGACCAGGGTAAAACAATGTTAAGTTGATACGTGGAAACAAAGGGCCCTACATCCACATGGAGGCAGTTGAGATTTTGACCAAATGACTCCAAATGCTAAACGCACCCCAATCACAAACTGGTGTGGTTGTTCACCTGCATTCACTCCTCCTTGCCTCCTTTGTCCTTGAATAAATTCATGCTTCCACGTATCTATTAGTGCTAGTAAAAGACAACAACTCCAAACAAAACTAAGCTCTATAATTCAATTATTTACTTACTTTTAGGTTCAAGATTCTACTACCAAATATATACAGTAGTTGTGATACATACATAATGAGAGAGAGAAAGAAGAAATGAAGTTGGTAGAAACATTAGGCGGGCGAGACAGGTGTGAACCGGTTGTTGTTGTTGACCCTCACCATTATTATTATGAATTACCCTCTCTAGTGTTGTAAACTAGTTTTATTCCTCATTTTTAACATAAAGAAGAAAGAACTCAATGACCATTATTGTTGCATTTTTATTATGATGATCTCTATTAGACAGCTTAACCAACCAAGCTAACCCCACTTTCTCTTCATATTTATTCTCTCCTTCTTCTTCCTTCAACCATCTGCTTCTTTCTTACATTTCTGATCTCAATGATGAAGTTCCTGAATCAAATCCTCTGTCTCTCTCTTCTCCTCTCCATTTCCATCACTACTCTCTCCTTTGCTCAGACTTGTTCTAACTACAAGTTCTCCACCAACAATGTCTTTGACTCCTGCAACGACCTCCCTTTTCTTGATTCTTTCCTCCATTACACTTACGATTCTTCCACCTCCACTCTCCACATCGCTTATCGCCACACCAAACTCACCTCTGGCAAATGGGTTGCTTGGGCCCTGAACCCTACGTCTACTGGAATGGTGGGCGCTCAAGCCATCGTGGCTTATCCGCAGTCAGACGGCACTGTCAGGGTTTACACTTCCGCCATCAGAAGCTACCAGACAAGTCTACAGGAAGGTGATCTTAGTTTCAACGTCTCTGGGTTGTCTGCAACTTACCAGAACAACGAGATGGTTGTGTTGGCAAGTCTGAGCCTTTCACAGGATATGGGGAATAGTGGAACCATTAACACTGTGTGGCAAGATGGCTCAATGTCTGGGAACAGTCCATTGTCTCATCCAACTTCTGGCAACAATGTTCGCTCCATGTCTACTCTCAATCTGGTCTCCGGTGTTTCTGCAGCTGCCGGAGGAGCTGGAGGAAGCTCCAAGCTCCGCAAACGCAATGTGAGTTGATTCTTCTGTGGACATCTTCTTTCCTCTACTTTTTGCTTTTGAAAACAAAGAATGATGATTGATTTTGGTTGGCAGATTCATGGGATATTGAACGGAGTGAGCTGGGGGATAATGATGCCAATAGGGGCAATCATTGCTCGCTACTTGAGAGTCGCCAAATCAGCAAACCCTGCTTGGTTCTACATTCACGTTTCCTGCCAGGCTTCTGCTTATATCATTGGCGTGGCCGGATGGGCCACTGGTCTCAAACTCGGTGGCGACTCACCAGGGATTCAGTATAGCACCCACCGTTCTATTGGGATTGCTCTCTTCTCTCTAGCAACAGTCCAGGTATAATACACACTTCACACCAAAAAGCATACAAGTAATATATAGCTTTCTGAACTTGATTCACATGGTAGGTGTTTGCGATGTTTCTGAGGCCGAAACCAGAGCACAAGCACAGGTTCTACTGGAACATTTACCACCACACGATAGGCTACACGGTGATCATTCTGGGAGTGGTGAACGTGTTCAAAGGACTAGACATATTAAGTCCCAAGAAGCAGTGGAGAAATGCTTATGTTGGTATCATCGTTGCTCTCGCCATTGTGGCCGCCCTGCTCGAAGCATTCACTTGGTATGTGGTCATAAAGAGAAGGAAACTGGAGGAACCTGCTAAAACGGCTCCGCATGGAGCAACCAATGGCGCTCGGTCTCAGTATGCTTAAGAATAGCATTAGACTTGCTTCTTTTTCTCTTTGTGCATATAGAGAGTGATTTTTTTCTGGGTTTCTCTCCTTATCTATCCATTTGCAATAGGTTAATGTCGGATTCTCATGTGCATTTATGATTTTTTCAATCAAGATGTGGGGCTTTTGCCTCTATTGTTCCTTCTAAACAGAGCTAATAATGCCATTTTATATTATCAACACTAAAGGAGTGTACATGTGGAATAATATAATCTAAAAGACCCAGACCAGTCAATAGCTTAGACATGAGAGAGAGAGACATTACCTAATACGTAACAACAATCTTTGATGCTCTAAAAATGTCTTTCAAAGATTTAACAGAAGGCCTGAGCTTCTGTGTAGATGCGTGTGCTCAAGCACGATCTCGCTGCTTAAGGCTTGCAATCTCCCTGACCACCTGAGCTTTGTCTGCTTCAAAACTCTCGTTCTCTGCCACCAAACAGACATGAATCACAAACATTAGAAGTTTGTTTACGATGAGAATCAGGTCTATTCTCAGGTGGTACAAGAGTCTCAGAGCACAAGTCCCATACCTTTGTCTGGTTTAATATCAGCCAACAATCTCAGAAGCTTAGTTCTGTTTGCCACCAGAATGTTGGTGATGTCTGAAGGCTTATTTTGGTTTGCTACAAACAGCTGTACAACACACAACAATATCAGTCACCTTGGATACACCTTCAAGTCTTTATCATAAGAACTCAGACAGACTACAAACATTTTTCAGAACTCAGAAATCTAATTGCCAAAAGATGTCTGACTGATTATTATGTATATCACTGGGTAAAACTACCCCATGTCTTTATTGTACCAGAAAGATACCTTGAATACATGGAACGCTTCTATCTGAATGGTCTTACTTGATTCCTGCAAGCAAGTTATTTCCAATACTATCATCTATTTGGCAGAGCACGGCATCAAAAATAAAATCATTCAGGGTATCGAATAAAGCATCATACCCTGAGAAGATTCATGAGAATCCTCAAGTTATCCATTGAGCTCACATATTTCGTCATCACAGCTGAATTTGACCGATCCAGTAATATATCGCCCAGCAACTGTAGAATTTACACATTACAATCCATCAGATGCTCTGTCACTGCTATCTTTTTCGTGATTACCCATTTGTGAACTGTGATATCATCTCTCTTCTAAGTTACAGTACCTTAATAGCTTGGCGTCTGGTTATATAATTACTTGATTCAAGAAGCTTTGAGTTGTAGTCTGCAAAAAACTGTAAACCAAAACAGCTGAGAATCATACTGGATCGATTCTGCACTCTCAGTGATGAAACAGATACATATGCCTTGAAGCAAAACTTTCCAGTTTGGACATTGTAAGAAAACTTACCCAGTCTTCATTCTTAGTGAGAAACTCAGCAACTGTAGACTTGTGCCTTGTCATGAGTTCCTGCAAGAAAAAATCAAAGAACTGGAGTTATGATGCCTTGTTTTACAGAAAATCTTAGTGGAAATTCAAGTATGTTGCAGTGTTTAGGAACCTTGAAAGTTGCAGCAGCATCAGCGGCCAGGTCGAAATTGGGAAGCTGTATGTAGTTAAAGAACTTCTTCACGTGCTGTGAATCCAAAACATATCTAAGCCCCAGAAAGAAGCGGTTTCCATTATAACATGCTCCACAAAACATAGACAGTATGTAGGATGTAATGTGGTAAAGGAAGAGAGTATAAACTGACTTTGCAACAATCTGATGGCGAATGCACTCTCGAAACATAGTACCATAATGTAACGCCATATCTGTGTTTTCAAAGCTGAGAGAAATCATATGAAGGAAGCTCATGTTCAATATCTTAAAAGAAAATGCTTAATGTAGCCTCAAGTGTACAAGATTCAATCTCATAAACTCACCCTTGGACTAGAAAATCGAGAAGATCAAGGTTGGATTGGAGATAATCAGCTGCAATAAGACGTGAACTGACTTGTTGCCTCTGAAGATTCGCAACAACTTGTGTAGCATCTTTCCTAGCCTAAGTAATAAACACACACACACACAATCTTTCAAGTGTTGTTGCATACCGCAAAGTTGACAATAATTGAAATGGTTACCTCTAAGTTCAAATGAGGAAGAGAAGTGATCAAGCGGCGAAGAGTATCATCCTTGAAGAACTCCTGAGTCAACTGAGCACAAGCTTCGGCTACAGGCTCAGCCTCGCTGTTTCCGTAGAGAATTAACTTCAAATCTCGTAAACTCTTGCTTAGTTCTGCTACCTGTGTACGCTAATGGTGAGAGAAATCCAAACAAAAGCAGATCTATCAGGAGAAGTAGAAATGAGGAAAAAAACCTTGTCGTTGCGTTTGGATTCTCCAAGGTCAGGGAAAGAAACAGATCGATCTGCGTAGAGAAGGAGATGGCGAGTGTGGTGTACTATATCAGCCGGTGTCCTCGGCTTCGATTTGAATAGTCCCTTCATCGATTCCACCAACCTTGTCTCTTTAGCTTTATCAGTTTTAAATCTTTTACAAATGAGAAAGAGAGAGCTGCAAATTCACTATTATAGCCTGAAATTGCTTTTAAGTTTTGTATCATTTTCACAATCAAATAATTTATAAGAATGAATCACTAAGCTTTATTTCAAAGTTTGGGATCATTCATTCTTCTCCATATACATAAACCATATAGAGATTCAACAACATAACAACATTCGTGTGGGATGATTGATGATTGATGATTGATGATGATGATAATAAACAAAAGATCTCAAAGTCCCAATTGGCTCTGCATCTCCAATATAGTCTTTGCTGATTTCTGTAGCTTCTCTGCTTCTTCATCAGTCATATGCACATTGGTCACAGCAACCACTCCATTACGTCCTAGCAAAGCCGGGAGGCTTAGGAAGACATCACCACCATCCACACCATAAAAGCCACGAGCAAGAACTGTAACTGGATGGATCTTGCGTTGGTCACGGATGATGGAACGAGCTAGGTTAGCCACAGAGTAGCCAATAGCCCAAGAAGTGTAACCTTTTAGTCCAATGACTTCATATGCGCTTCCAACAACACTTTGGTGGATGTCCTCTAGTGTTTGTTTCTCGTAAGCGATTTGGTTCTTCTCCAAGAAGCTTAGTACAGGGATTCCTCCTACACTTATGCTCGACCACAATGCTACTGAACTATCTCCGTGCTCTCCAACAATGAATGCCTGTAAGCAACAACCAAATCAAACACTCACTTTCAAGCTTTCTATTTGATCAAAATCATTGGAACCGAAACTGACCTGTACATCTTGAGCATTGACGTCAAGATGATCAGCGATTAAGAAACGGAAGCGAGAAGAGTCGAGATTAGTACCGGAGCCAAGAACTCGATTAACAGGGAAGCCAGAGAGTTTCCAAGCGACGTAAGTCAAAACATCAACGGGATTAGAGACGATGATTAAGATGGAATCAGGAGATGCCTTAGCGAGTGGAGGGATGATGTGACGGAACAGAGCAACGTTCCTCTGAAGAAGATTGAGTCTCGACTCTCCTGGGTTCTGTCTAGCTCCGGCAGTGACGATGCAGAGATCGGAACCAGCGGTGACACTGTAGTCGACGGAAGCGGAGATCTTAGTGCGTGGAAGGAAAGCAGCGGCGTGTTGGAGATCGAGCATCTCGCCACGGAGTTTATCGGGTTTGGAGTCGACGAGGGCGAGTTCGTCTGCGAGATCTTGAGTGAGGATGGTTTGAGCTATGGCCATACCGACGTTGCCGACTCCCACGACTGAGACCTTGGTGCATCGGTTTGAAGGGAGTGGAGGATCCGAGTTGTGGATCGGCTTGAAAAAGGCATTGGTTAGATCTAGCCCACCTGGACCCAACGATGAACCTGATGCTGAATGTTCCATTATTACAGATCAATTTCTTGCAGCTATTTGATGATGATGATTCGTCTTCTTCTTGTTCGTGTGTGGTTCTTGGTGTTAGAGACAAGTGTCTATTGCTTTATAGGAGAAAATTGACAAGTCGGTCCATTCTTATCTCTGTTTTTGAATAGTCTTTTGGTCGGAAACAGGAAACAGCCCACTGTTTCAGTGTTTGGTTTTGCCATTTACAAGCCCAGTGGTCTTTGTTTACCATTATTACTCTTGTGCTATTGAAAATATCCATCAAGTATGTACAAGGATTATTGACTTATCAACAAACAAACAAAGCTTATTATTATTAGAGTAACTGTTTATTAACTTTGATATAAGCAAGGGTGAGAATGACTTTGATATACAACTCGTTCCTCACTACAAGAGCATCCTTAATGGTGATTTATTTAGAGTGTCTTTAATTAAACAAATAATACAAATAAAAAAACTTAAAAGAGAAAAACATCATTTGGTTCTTTACATAGAAACTAAAGAAATATTTTTCCAAAATTCTTGTTTTTTATTGGTTCTTTTTTCATTTTTAATTTAATCTTTAAATTTTTAATTGTTTAACACATTTTTTTTCCGTCTAAATTTTAATAAAATAAAACTTGGAGAGATACATGGTAACACAAAGATCGCATGTCAAAAGATTACGACATCGATAAACAAAGCCCACACAAGGGAAGCAAAGCCCGCAAGACTACCAGGAAACAAAGCCCGCAAAAATACCGAGAATCAACTTCCAAAACATAAAGCAAAGAAACAAAAAGTGCAGGGAGAGCAAAAGCCGCGGACCAAACACAACTCCCAATTGACAAAGAGGCAAAGACGCAACCGCGAAATAAGAAACCCAATAACGACGCAGAGCATAAACAAAGAACCACGAACTGGAATCTAAACCCCTACCCACCTAATCTTCACCCTAAAGAGTCTAAATCTAGAACTTTGCATCCCCACACAAGGTTAGCCTTACAAGAACTGACCATGGAAGACCTAAGGCGAAAACTGATTATTCACTAACACTAAAGACGGTGGGAGGAGACCGGAATAGGTAATAGAAACACCGAAATAAAGATGCTAACCGACGAAATTCACCCTTACCCAAACAGCAACTAACATACACAAACTGCAACAAGCCTTAGCAACCTAATCCTTACTCTTGAAAGACTAACAAGACCGAAAATAAAGCTAACCACCTAGACTAGCAAAGTAAGAAAGGCAAAGACAGAAACCAGCCCCTGAAACCCAGCCTCAAAGACCACCACAAGCAACCGTCGCCACGACCTGATCCGTTCTACACCAAAGCCATCTCTCCGCCACCTCCATTTCGAAAACAACCTCACAAACCAGTGAAGGCAAGGGAAACAAAGAGTGGATGGGATGGGCGCCTCGAACCTGGCGAATCTGTAGCCGGGGGCTGCAGGTGAACACGGAGGAGACTGGAATGACGAAGGAGCACACCGAGAAGCTCAAAATCCGAGCGATAGCATGGAGAGAAAAAGCCAGATCCGGAAATTTAGAAGAGAAACCAACTAATGCAACCGGAGGAGAAACCGTCGCACAACCCAAGCTTTCTAGATCCAAAGACTTCAACTCCATCCCACGACGGAGACACACTTCACGCGCTTCAACTCGCTCCAAACAAAGCACCGAATCTCTCTGGAAGAGAAGAGATTAAACCAACAACCTACAAGAACACAAACAAGACAGGAAATATAAAGAGGGCTCGACTCCGGTGCTAAAAAAGCCACCGGAGCCGACTAGCGGCGGCCAAGACCTAGATCTACTATTGTTTAACACATTTTATCCGAGGAGATTTAATGTGTGTCTTAAATATTTTTTAGTATTAAAGTTAATATTAGTTTAATACTCCCTCCGTTGCAAAATAATTGTCATTCTAGGTGATTTCACGTGTATTAAGAAAACATATTAGAATTTCTATTTTACCCTTAAAAATGAATTTGACTCTTACAATTCTTTATAAGACTTGAGGTTAAATCTGGTATTTAAAGCCAAAATATGCATTGAAAATGTAAAACGACAACTAATTTGATACAAAAGAAAAAATGTAGAACGACAACTAATATGAAACGGAGGGAGTAGTAGTTTTTCTTGTCGTAGAAAGAGAAAGGTGGGAGCGATCCAATCCGAACTCGCCACGTAGCTTCATCAGAGTTTTTGTATCTCAGCCCATTGAGATATATGATCCCATCTTCAACTGAATAATTATTTTCTTATTTATTTTATTATAATGCCCATTTTAAATATCAGAAACGAACTATCAGTCGCATTCACACTCACCTAGTAAGTTATTGGGCCCAATTTATATGAAAAGCCCATTTGAAATAGACACAATTTGGTGTTATCCGTCACTCCACTCATGCAAACTCAGAAGACAAAATTCGCGATGTCGATGAACACGAGATCCAGAAGTGAGACGGGTCTGATCAATTTAAAACTAACTTTTGGGAGAGACAAGCTTGTGTGGGTATGATTACGATGATCTCTGTAGCTTACAGCAAAAAAACCAATGTCTCAGAAATCGCAAATTTTCACTTCTCCAGTGAAAAGTCGACACTAAGGATTTTTTCTAGCTCAAGGTACATGTAATGATTTTCTCTCAATTTGTCTATTTTCTGGTTGCTGTTAATTCAAGATCCGTTATGAGCTGTTTGATTGTTGTGATGAAGCACTGCATTGCATGTGTTTCTATGCTTCTTCTTAGTTTTTGGCTATATGACATTTCTGGTTTTAGACTTAGTGTAGTCAATGGAGTGGAAGCTATACTACTCCTCAAGTCTTTGATTGCTAGGCCATTTTTGTCGCATAATGTGGATAACATTTTACTTAAGGCCCTTAGCAAGTATAAGACAACTTATATTGGCCGAGTGATACAGTTTCTGCAAGTCTGTAAGAGTTTTCATGTTCAGTGTCTAACTATGACTATTTGGTTAAGATCAGTGTCTGAAAAGTGTGCTGATAACTCGTGAATGTGGTCCACAAATCTAGTGAAGACCTTTGCACGCACTTGGAATTTTCTCCTATTGTCAGAATCACACCATGCCAATGGAGTTAATGCTCGTAATGTCACTCATTCCACTTTTGTTTTGTTTTTCTTTTCTCCCCCTCAGTATTCATTATCTTATCCAGTATTAACACCTCATTACAGGAAGGAAATTTAACACCATTCCAGACCTCTTATATTTTGAAATCTAGCACTGAATAAAGCCTCTTTGTTTTGAGGTAATTAATGTTTGCCACTTTGCTTGGTTACAACTGCTCTTTGTTTGTTTGACGTGGTACATTTTGGTTCACAAAACTTACTGACTCTATATCACTTTGTTCTGTGTGTGTGTTTATGGTTTCATGGAATATAAAACAAATAAACTAGCTTAGAATACATGATATAGGTGTGCGGTGGGAAAGAAAATAAACCAGGAAGAAGTAGGCAAAACCATGAAGCTGCATTGATCTGACTAACAAGTTCCAGTTGGTGAGGAGAAGATGTTTGTACGGCAAGTGGGACAGGAAGGGTTAGAGGAGAACCACTGCTGGATGCAGTGAACATGGAATCCATGGTTGCATCTGTCCAACACGCGGAGGGTGTCACCGTCCTGGAATTCAGACAAACAAATGATACACTCTGCTTCAGCGCCTGCCAGGTTGATCATCCCAGGGGAGTAGACAAGTGTAGGGAAAGCTTCTGAATGAGAGGTCTCGGGGTCAGGGTGAGGTTTAGGGTCATGGTGGAGGACTGGGCGGAGGCAACAACGGATGGCAGCTTGTAGAAAGAGAACGCAGATGAGAGAAGAGAAGAGGATGATGAGAAGGAGAGAGGCGTTGGCAGCAAAGTCATTGGAATGAGAGTAAGGCTTCCAGCTGCAACTCTGGGATTCACATGTAGAGGGAAGTTGGGGTTGGGGATCAGATGAAAGCAGCCGCATCGGATTGTAGGAGAATGGAAGATACGAAAACCATAATGTCTTTGTTGTGTTTATAGAGCAAAAGCAAAAGAGGGCATTAAAGAGCAGACTAGAGTGCGGCTTTGGTCTTATTTTTGGATAACTCTAGGAAAGATGTGGATAGGTCGAGAGAGATAAAGGGACCACTTGAGTTATGGAGATGAACACAACATGGCAAGGCAACTCTACAGTGCTTTTCCTCTTAAATGTTCATTTAGTGTCTATCTTATTCATATTCACACTACAACTCTTTGCTAACGACACACACACAAAACAAGACAATAAGGTAGAAGAGTGGTACAGAAACGACACCGTTTAGTACAATAATTGATCTCTCTTGAAATTTGAAATGAAGAGAGTGATGCCAAAATCCCTCTTCTTCTTCATTTTCAAAATCACAGATCCTCTTACCCATTTTCCTCTCTTATTCTCCCAGAAATGGCATCTCGCTACAATTCTAAATCCTCCTTCCACTCATCAGATCTGTCTTCCTCAGCTGAATCCAAATCGAACAAGCCATCTTCATCAAAGGCAGTCGTCAGATCCAAAACCGATGATTATCCTGGAAACCTCACTTGTATGATGAAGAAGCTCATGGATATGAAGAAATCTAATCCCAAGAGGGTCGAGCTTCCGATTCCAGAGGAGTTGAAGAAAACTGATACTGTGAGAAGAGGAGGAGGGAAGAGCACATTGGGAACGCTGCAGAGGAAGCTGTTCGGGAAGGAGAATGTGAAGGCTTTGACAGAGGTCAAGGGGAACACTAGGACTCTTTCTATGGTTCTTCGAAGCGAGAGGGAGCTCATGAGCATGAACAAGGACCAAGAGGTTGAAATCGCTGACCTAAAGCTCCAGCTTGAAGAGAAGAACAGAGAAGTAATTTTTCTTTCTCTCTTATTGATTGTAAAGGTTTTGGTATATGTGTTTGTGTGTGTTATGATAGGTTGATTCATGAAACAGAGATTAGCAGATTAAGAATCTTGAACCAGATTTGTATTCATAGGTTGGATTAAATTTAAGCTAGTTTTTGTGTAGGTTGAGAAGTTGAAGGATCTATGCTTGAAGCAAAGGGAGGAGATAAAGTCGCTGAAGAGCGCACTTTTGTTTCCGGATGAGATGCAGGAGCTTAATCAGGCAAGGCAAATCATTCCTAACCTTCAAAAGCAGGTCATTTCACTCAATGGCCAGCTCCAATGCATCGCTCAAGACCTTGCTCAGGTAATTGGTTTATTTTTCTCTTTAATTAGTGGATATCACGTAGCTTCTGTGACTTAGAATCTGAGTATAATGGAAAGTTTATTCAAGGCATTGCTGCAGCAACAGTCCAATATTCTATATAGCTCTGAGTTTAGGAAACTGATAACAACTCTTTTGATCAGGTGAAAGAGAACAAGTACTTGTCGGAAAGTAGTTACTGGCAAGCACAAACGTCTTCCTATGATTCACTGGTAAGAAGCAAATAGGATCAAAATTGGAGTTTTGAACTAACAACAACTTATACTGGAATGGAGGTCTTATTAACCAATTGAATGCAACGCAGGAATTCAGCTCAGGAAGCCCTGATGGATTGGATTTGGCTCCTTTAGAAGATATGAATCCATGTCTAACACCTTATACCAAGACAAAGCCCAAGGTACTTGCTTCTAAGCTTTTATCAGAAACAAAGCTTATGTTTTTGGTGAGCTAAATGGACTTGACTTGAACTTTGATATCTTCTGCAGCAGTTTGAGATGAATTCAGCAGAAGAAAGTTTATCAGGGAGAAGCACCGTAACAACAACTGGAGGAGGTAAAGTGAGATCGAGTTCAAAAAGTGTTAAGCTGTCAAGGAGCTCAGAGGAGAGCAAAGGATGGTATAGGGGTGGGAGAATGTTTTAAGGTAAAAAAGAACAAATGCTGAAACTTGCTTCATATTTTCCACTTGATATGTTAATTATGTCTCTTGCTCTGGTTTGGTTCTATGCAGAGAGTAGTTGTATGGTTATTGGTAGAACCGTATGATCCAAGATTGGGTTGAATATAATAAAAGAAAGAAGAGTGTTTATGTGTAGAAGTAGAACACAAGTCGTTTAAAATAAGGTAAATTAAGGTAGTAGTAGTAGTAGTAGGTGAAGAGAGTGCTTATTTTGCATCCGTAGGACAAGTCAAGGCCCTTCTTCACTCGATGACCTCATGATAATATCATTACCCATTCATTTTCTAATTAATCATGATAAAATCATCACTAAAGTATAATTAAAAAAGAATGGTGTCTGTAAAATAAAAAGAAAGAAAGCAAGTAAAGAGAGTAAGCGTGTGTGGTGGGGCTCCATGATTATTACGTCTCCTAAGCCTTTCTTTTTATCTCTAGAAGATGATTGCAGTTTCACCGAAATTGCTTATTATCCCACACTCTTTTACTTTTCTTTTTCGATAACCAACAAAAAGGGGACTGGGAAAGTGAATGAATCCAGTAGTGTCCAGCCAGAAATAGTATGAAATAAATCAAAGTAGAGACAGGAGAGAAAGGATGCAATTACACTAAGTTAAAGTTTCCTTTAATGGAGCATGATACGTATTTTTTTACAAAACATATGCATATGAAAGCTGTTCAAGGTTGTCAGAATATGTGTTGTTCCTAATTAAATACCCACTTTAAGTCTAAGTGATATAGGAGATGGCATATCTAGCTAGAAAGTAGACAACAATTCATGCTTTTAATTCTTTTGAAAACAAGAAAAGAAAAGGTTAATAGTAAAGGATTTGTTTTGGCGATTTAGAGCTTTGTTTCCTCATCTTTTCTGCCAAGACACACAAATGAGTCTGAGTCTGGGTCCGGGGAATAATTTCCATGCAAGTCACAGTTTGTATCTATCAGAAAACATCTCTTTTCGTCAATATTAAACCAAAGTAAAAGAAAAGGGAAAAAGGACAAGTGTGAGAGGAGATTGTAGGTTCCACGAACGGCCTTAATCCATGGATTTTTCCTACGTACCTTTTGTCATGTGATGACGCAAACGCGTTCTCTCTCTTTTTCTTCCCACTTTTGCCCTTCTTTTTCCTATGAAAATGCACTTTAACTATGCATTAGAGTTTTACATCAACTCTAATGCATAGTTAAATGTCTAAACATGTCTTCGTATATGGTCCAATGAGACTAGAAATCTAAAATCGGGAATTTATTGATAATACAGAAGAAAAAAAAAATCAATTCGTTTTATCTATGGTCAAGCATTTTGGTAATTAGAATTCCACAAATTTTGACTATATGCACAACTTGAAAGCATGATTTAATTTTTTGTTGTTGACTATACAACATACTCTAAGAAAATGCACAAGTTAGTCTTTGAACACAAATTTCAACGAGTCGATTTACAAACAAAATTTTGTTTTTTTGGTTTACTAAAATACAAACGAAAAATAGCATACAAAATAAATTAAAACGATGACTTCCGTACCTTATAGTATATTCGTACACGCTCATGGCTATATGAATCTATTTTTTTCTTTCTCAAATATCACATTTGTTTTCGTATGCTACTTCCATAGATTACTCTTTGATATGATATGATTTTCAGTAATTTATAGAGCGAAAGTTTGAAAATATTGAATACAGTCATTAGCTTATCTCATTAAATGTTATATTTTGGCTATTTGCTTAAACAACCATTAGGAAAAACATGATTTACGTGGCAAAAGTGATAAAGAGTGGAAGAAAATACATGAGAGGAGTCATTAATAGAGACACAAAGAGTATAATTAGTGGCACTAACTACTGCCGTCCAAAAAGTCAAAGGTCAGAGTGGCAATAAAGTAAATAAGTGGAAAAAGAGGGGCATTTAATAGAGTCCAAGAGAGTCATGACAATTATCACATTTTATTATATCTCTTCTTCTTCTTCCTCAAGCTTTGATTCTTTGAGTATTCAAAGAGAACTACCTTCTTCTTCTTCTCTTTTGTCCCCTTTCTACAATCCCTACAGGTTCTCTCGTCGTTGAGGTTAGCTTTCTCTTTTTGTTTTTGTGAAATGATTAAGAAGTTCCATTTCTGGATTTCTAAATTGCTCTCTCTTCTCTATTCTTATCATCAAGGTTTATTGATTGTTGCTTTTGGATTTGGTTAGGTGCAAGCGATTAGTCAAACTCGATTTGTGTTTAGTCTAAATTACCAAATAGGGTTTTTACTTAATCAAATAGTTAAGCCTGAATTACGAATTCCCTGCTTTAGGGTTTCTGTGGAGAGAGTAGAAAGCTTCTATTTTTAGGGTTGGAAGTGAAAGCTCTGTTTCTGGTAGTAGGAATCTTAAGGCAGTATCTTTGATTTCTGAAAGATGTTACACTAGATCTGTTTTCTCTTTACCCTATGATTGATTGATTGATTGATTGCTTGCACAAAGGGTATATTTGAGTACATCTTTGTTTGAGTTTATTTGGACAAAAGTTGATTACAGGGCCACTTTGGAACTAGACTGTATTTACTCTGCTGTATCTCACTTGTTCTTCTCTTCCTTTCCATGGTGACAGGTAAACTAGACACTGTTGAGAGAGATTTAGATTTAGATCAATGCAGACATCTCAGAAACATCACAGTGCTGCTGGACTGCACATGCTCTATCCTCAAGTCTACTCTTCACCTCAGTTTCAGGTCATAGACAAGAGTGGCTTCTCTGATGTTGTCCCTTCCAAAGAACACTTTTTCACTCTCGAATCCTCCACTGCTTCTGCTAGTCTTCCTTCCTATGACTCTCCTTCTGTCAGCATCACTTCTGGCCGGAGTCCCTTTTCTCCCCAGGGCTCCCAGTCATGCATCTCTGATCTCCATCCTTCCCCTGACAACAACGTCTATGGTTCTCCCTTGAGCGGGGCGTCTTCTTATGCCTGTGATGAAGCCGGGGTCAAGAGTAAGATTAAGGAACTTGAGGCCTCGCTGCTCAGTGGTGATTCTAAAGTTGAAGAATTCTCAGGTTTCAGTCCTGCTGTTGGGAAGTCGTGGAATTGGGATGAACTATTGGCGTTGACTCCTCAGCTGGACTTGAAAGAAGTGTTGGTGGAGGGGGCTCGGGCGGTCGCTGATGGAGATTTTGCTACAGCATATGGATTCATCGATGTCTTGGAACAGATGGTGTCCGTCTCAGGCAGTCCGCTCCAACGGCTAGGTACTTACATGGCAGAAGGGCTTAGAGCGAGGCTTGAGGGGTCTGGGAGCAATATATACAGAGCCTTGAAATGCAATGAACCAACGGGAAGGGAACTCATGTCTTACATGGGTGTTCTATATGAAATCTGCCCATACTGGAAATTCGCATACACAGCTGCCAATGCTGCCATCTTGGAAGCAATGGCTGGGGAAACCAAGATCCATATTATCGACTTTCAGATTGCACAGGGATCACAATACATGTTTCTCATGCAGGAGCTTGGGAAACGCCCTGGCGGGCCGCCATTACTGCGGGTGACGGGTGTGGATGATTCACAGTCCAGGTTTGCCCGTGGGGGAGGGCTAAGCTTGGTTGGGGAGAAACTCTCAAAGTTTGCGCAGACATGTGGTGTCCCCTTTGAGTTTCATGATGCAGTCATGTCCGGGTGCAAGGTTAAGCGGGAACATCTCGGGGTGGAACCTGGCTTTGCTGTGGCTGTGAACTTCCCGTACGTGTTGCACCACATGCCTGACGAGAGCGTAAGTGTTGAGAATCACAGGGACAGGCTGCTGCATCTGATAAAGAGCCTCTCTCCAAAACTAGTGACGCTAGTGGAGCAAGAATCAAACACAAACACATCGCCTTTCCTGTCAAGGTTTGTGGAGACATTGGATTACTACACAGCAATGTTTGAGTCGATAGATGCAGCAAGGCCACGGGATGATAAGCAGAGGATAAGCGCAGAGCAACACTGTGTGGCGAGAGACATAGTGAACATGATAGCCTGCGAGGAGTCAGAGAGAGTGGAGAGACACGAGGTGCTAGGGAAGTGGAGGGTGAGAATGATGATGGCTGGGTTCATGGGGTGGCCGGTCAGCACATCGGCAGCGTTTGCAGCGAGTGAGATGCTGAAAGGTTACGACAAAAACTACAAACTGGGAGGGAGCGAAGGAGCGCTATATCTCTTCTGGAAGAGGAGACCCATGGCTACATGTTCCACCTGGAAGCCAAACCCAACAAACCAGGTAGGGTAGGAAATGGTGTGGTGACTGGTGAGTGAGTGGATGAAGAAGAGCACAACACACACACACATCTGTCTCTGTAAATTTTTGAGGATGTGCAATGATGTTTAAGTTGTAACACAACCTATATAAGTAGTTATATTTGTATACAAAAACCAAACAATGGTGGTCATTGTGTTTCTCCTGTAAATTTGCTGTTGTTGTGGGTGCTACTAATGAAATACTATAACCAAAGCATTAATTAGGTCATTATTACTCTACAATCTTCTGGTATGAGTCAACTGGCGGCTAACCAAAAGGTTGTGAAGTAAAGGTATAGAGAGCAAATCTACAGGTCGGATTGGGTTATGATAAGGCTTAAAAGGAGTTCACCAACCCACAAAACCAAGAGGATTGAACAAGTACAGATCATTTTATTCTTTTACTCACTTTATTTATTTATTGACTTTAATTCTCCATATAATATAACATGTATAATTCTCCACAAGTGTGTGTTCTTTGTCTAATTCTCTCTATCATTATTGGTTTCATTCATGTAATAACCAAACCGTAAGACTTGGAAGCAAAGAAGTGCCATTTACTTAAAAAAATCTTTTTTATAATTCAAAGAGAGATATTGAGTGACTTCCACTAATTACAAAGAAAAAAAGAAAGCTTAGTGGTTTGTGCCATATTTAGCGGTTAAGCTATTAATTGCTGAGGCAACACCTTTTCATCCTTTTGCTTTCATTCTTCCAAGGTTTTCAACCTTTCTTACTCTTTCTTCTATCATTCTAACTACAACGACCTCCTCACTTGGATTATCCTCTCTTAATCTTAATTAAAACTTATCTAATCATAATTAAGCTTCAATACTATCATAATTGTTATCTATTGTTACCTACAATTCTTAACCTTGTCAATACTAATAAAGACAAGAAAGGATACAATGGAATATATAATTTATATTAAGCAAAACAGAAAGAAAGAAAAGAGTATCACCAAACGAATAGTTCAATCATATAAATTTTAACTTTTTGCTTATGATTAGAGTCTTTATATCTGTCATATGCTTCCAACTCCTTTTGGATTATTCTCTCTTTATTTTTAGTTTCCATTTGAGGAGGTTGAAGCATACATATAATAATATCCCCTCTTTGCTTTTCATTTTCACCCTTTAAATATAATAAAACTCCATCCATTTTTCAAATATGCGCGGTAATTGTGATGATGCACCAATCTAAAGGCCACTAAAATTGAATAACTTAAGAGTCAAATGAATAATATACTACTAAGTTTGAAAAATAAAGTCATTTACAATTGAAAGAAGATAAGAGAAGATAATTTATGAAATGAAAATGGGAAAGTGAGAGAAAGAAGAAGAGGGAAGGGGTTGGTTAGTGTCAAGGGCTTGAAAATGGGGATGGTTGCTTGAGAATGAGGAAACCAAAAGTAACTCTCTCTCTCTCTCTCTCTCCTTCAACGTCAATTCATACCTCTGTTTCTCTTTCTAAACTAAAAGTGTGTGTGTGTATATATATCAAACCCTCCATTTCTCCTCTGCATCATTCCTTAAACTGCTCATTTCTATTCTGAAACAAACAAGTAAAAATGACTGCAGGAGATAACCCTTTTGTCTATAACACCTCTTCTCTGCAAAACCAGCTTAAAGGTTCTTCATTTCCTCTTTGGTTTTTATTCATCAATTCTTTTGAGTAATTGCTTAATGTTGAGGCTGTGCTGCTGCTTTTTTTTTTTTTTGATATCTCTCTGCAGAAAAAGAGAAAGAGCTTTTGGCTGCCAAAGCTGAACTTGAGGCTTTGAGAACAAAGGAAGAGCTCAAAGATAGAGCCCTTGGGGAGGTAACATGATCATACCCATTTGTACAACAAAATGATCACCAATTCTGTTCATGATGATCCTCCAAAAACTTTAATAATCTGTTCAACTCCGTTTTACCTATACATGTTTTTCTTGATCAATGTTTTCTATATTCAAAACCGCAATTCTTCGAGCTTCTTGAGCTCTGCTGATGCTACTTGGTTGTGTGTTCAGCTTAGAGAAAACGTTAGGAAGTTGGAAGAGAGACTTGGAGCCACTAACAATCTTGTTGAACAACAGGTGCAGTTTTGCTCATATTAGGACTTATCATCTTTGTGTCAAAACATTAGATATGGATTCAAAACGATTAGAATAAGTTGTGACATGCTTGTGGAAGAGCAGGAGGTGGACATGAAGAAGCTGGAAGAAGAGAAGGAAGATGCATTGGCGGCACAAGACGCTGCAGAGGAAGCACTGAGGAGGGTTTACACTCACAATCAGGATGATGACTCCACACCCCTCGAATCCATCATAGCTCCTCTTGAAGCTCAGATTAAGTTTCACAAGCATCAGGTCTTGTTTTCAAACTTCTTTCTTCTCGTGTGTTTGTTTACAAGCATCTCAGGTCTTGAGTAGTACTCTAGCTTCTTGTGTGTGTGTTTACAGATTTCTGCGCTACAAGAGGACAATAAAGCGTTGGAACGGCTGACAAAATCAAAAGAAGCCGCGCTTCTTGAAGCAGAGGGAATCTTGAGAAGTGCCCTTGAACGTGCTTTGATCGTTGAGGAAGTCCAGAACCATAACTTTGAACTTTGTAGACAGATTGAGATATGCCAGGAAGAGTACAAGTTTCTTGAGAAAATCAACCGCCACAAAGCGTTGGAGATCGAGAAGCTCTCTCAAACCATTGGAGAATTAGAGGAAGCAATATTAGCAGGAGGAAAAGCTGCCAATGCAGTTCGAGACTATCGCCGCCAAATCTCTCAGCTCAATGCAAGTGTCATGTTTGTATTCCATTCTCACACATTTGTTCCTAAAAGAAACTGACATGATTTTTCAAAAACATTAACAGGAAGAGAAGAGAACCTTGGAGAGGGAGCTGGCAAGAGTGAAAGTGTCAGCAAGTAGAGTGGCTCTTGCCGTTGCCAACGAATGGAAAGATGAGAACGATAGAGTAATGCCTGTAAAGCAATGGCTTGAAGAGAGAAGGATTCTCCATGTACTACTCTTCTGCTTATAGTATGCTGAATATGTTGTTTATATTGGAAACATGAGTGTTGTTTTGTTGAAATATGTGTATGTATGCAGGGAGAAATGCAGAAATTGAAAGATAAACTTGCGGTTTCCGAGAGAACAGCCAAGGCGGAAACTCAGCTAAAGGAGAGGTTGAAACTGAGGCTGAAAACCATAGAAGATGGCTTCAAGGGTCAAAACACAACAAAGAATGAAAAATCTGGCAAGATTTTAGGTTTCTTGACGAGTGGTGGTGGTGGATCAAAGAAAAGGTCTACTTCTCAGCCACGAGGAAGAATCTATGCTCTGAATCACAGAGTCACAGAAAGTGATGGAAAAGAGAACACAAAGATTACAGCAAACGGATTAACTGATCAGCATGAAGAAGATGACAAAAGGAAAGCTGAAGAAGATGGAAATGTAGATTCTGAAGATATGGTTTCAGGGTTTTTATATGACAGGCTTCAGAAAGAAGTAATTGCTCTAAGGAAGATTTGTGATAGTAAAGATGGTACTATAAATACCAAGAATGAAGAAATCAAGGTAACCTTGTTCTTGTTTCATCATTTCAACTATAAGAAACCTTACTTACTTAGAGATAGTTTGGTTCGCAGATGCTGTTGAAGAAGGTGGATGCTCTCACAAAAGCGATTGAAGTGGAGACAAAGAAGGCAAAGAGGGAAGCTGCAGCGAGAGAGAAGGAAAACGCATTGGCAATGTTGAATGAAGAGTCTAAACAATGTAGAAAGGCAAACTTACCGAGAAGGTTTGGTGTGAATCTCTGTCTAACATCAATATACAAGTTAATATTTATATGTCCATGCTATGTTGTGCAGCCGCGTACCCAATTCACGGTGAAGATTATGTCCAGTAGAGGAATAAGAAGCTTATTTATGGGAATGAAGATATCAAGGAATATAGGTTGTACTGTACATAAGGATTGTTGGATGGATTATGAGAAAGTGGAGCTAAAGAGAAGAAATGTGTGTGTGTGTTTGTGTCTTTTGGTTTGGATTGGAAACCATGTTTTCAGATGATCAAAAACAAAACTCGTTGAATGATTAGCAATTAATAATAATCTTGACAAGTTAAAGATAGTTATCATAATCTGCCAAAACACAAAAACATACAGACTATCTCAAGGGTTTTGGTATTGCCTTGGCTGTTCAGCAAAAACGCCTAAACAACCACTTTAAATAATCAATTTGCCACATTGGTGTAGTCTGGATAATTTACACTTGGTTCATTTTGAAATAACCAAACCACTTCGGTACACCAAATTATATTAGTGAATCATGATTAACTATGGAATATAATCACATTGTACTAATGAACTATGAATGTATTTGACCAGGCTGCTGCTGAGATCTATCTTGCAGCATTTGAAGCGCTAGCTGCAGTACTAAATGCATTTGTGTCCTTGTGCTCAGCTAGAGCTTTCAACCTTTTAGAAAACGATAATACGTTATTAACCATGGTAGATGGTGAATTTTGGTTACAAGTTTCGATTTCGGCTTTCCTCCATAACATTAACCATCTTCTCACAGCAGGACTTCTGGTAAGAAGTAGAAGGGCAATTCTACTTACCTGGAAGGTAATGCATATTATTATTTGACAGAGCTATAGCCGGTTTACGTTTACCAGTGGATCTTCTTATTAGTGGCATTTTGCTTTCGGATGGCTAAAAGAAAAATCTGATCCTTTCTGATGTGTGGAGTCTCTATTATCAATCATGCATATTCTTGATGCCAGACGTATTCCAGGGAATAGAATGTCTTTCTTCTCAGATGATATGGTCCAAAGCATCTTTCATGATATTGTAGAAAGGTCATTACGTGAAGAAAAACATTAAATTGCTTCTTTTTTTTCCAGTTACTATGGCATTTTTACATCCTTGTCAGCATATACAAATAGTCAAATATTAAAGACACTTATGAGTACCAAAGAGTTTTTCTTTATCACGAGCGTGAACTCTAGTAGTTTTCAGTTACAACCTAACAGTAATTTCTTTCAGATGCTTGCCTTAGGATGTAAACATGTTTTTAGTCTTTAGTCTCTATGTAAACTCTTACTCTAATATTCCCTTGAAAATGCTGAGGAGGGATCTGCTTTGCCTATGCTGAAATCTGTCAGACTCGCTTTGGGGATACTAAGGATGAAACTTTTCTCTTCATCCTTAGAAATAATGAATATATACGTCTTTTCTTTTGTGATACCAGACGATGTGGCAGTTGGTTATCTCAGATCTTCTTTCAATCTTGATGTAGCATGAAGAAGTGGGTTGATTTGAAGATGGGAGAGCTTGGTGTGCTGAACAATCCAAACTACAAGATCACAACCCTTCTCGACCATCTAGCGATGATCACGGTTCAGTCAGACACCTGTGGGATCTCTGATTGCAAGCCACTAGGCTTAACTTGGGAACTACTGCATGAGGTACTATCCTATCATATTGCTACCACTGGTATTTTTCTTTTATTTTCTTCTCATGGATTGTTATATGCAGTGCCCAAGACACTATAATGTTGGATGATCTACGAAGGAACCCTCAAAGCGGTCTAAAAGTAGTGATCTTACTAGTTTCAAAAGCACTTTCCTTTGCGGGTAGGTTGCAACTACTTAATACTGTCATCACTGGACTCAAGTTCCTTTGTATTGCCTGAAGCCAAGTTAAGTGGCAAGTTCCTATGGAGGAGGTAATATTGAGGAAAGAACAAATGCAAGAGTCTCGAGAAGGAGGTTTGGGAATAAGAGATTTCTCTATTTGGAACACGGGTAGTGTTCTGAAGTGGATATGTGTACTGTTTTGTAATAAGGCATCCAGGCATCGATATGGTTCATCAAGGAAGTCGATTTTGGGTCAGAAATAAAACACTTTTGGCGTGCTACATGCTGAGAGTTTGGGTAGATGAGGCATACGGAAGGACTCTACTAAAGCTAGACTTTGGTCTTGTATGTGCACAAGCACAAGGTCGTTGACTCTTAAAAGGGAAAAAGAATATTGGGCTTGGGCTTGGGCTCTTTAATGAATTTGTTTAGCCGAAAACTAATAGAGACGACAAAAAAAAACGCCTAATCTTTGTAATTAACTTTTAAGCGCGTTTCGAGTAAAACAAAAACAACTAATGCAAGTATTAAGAGAAAGCAGTGAAACGATATTTCTTTGTTATCACGTTTCGAGCGGTGGATTTGTGTACGGATTCTCTCCGGCGACGTATTTTCCAGGTAATCACGCTGCTTCATTTTGTTTCTCGATCGATTAGGTACATTTTAGGGGTTTTGGTTCTGGTCGATGGTCTCGTCTTTTATTTTCCGATGAAATCCTTCTTTTCCGGCGATAAACTAGGGTTCCGGTGCTAATTTTTTATTTGGAAATCTTCTGATAAGCGTATTTGGGGCTAATCTAGGGTTCACTGTTTCCAATCGATTAGCTTATTTGAGGTTTTTGTTTTGTCGATAGTTTCTTGACTCATCATGATGTTCAAGAGAATGACCGATGCTCCATTTGAGATAGGCGAGAGCTCCAATGGACTCGCTAGCCAACAGCTCCACTCGTACAGCCAAGTTCAGGTACAAATCCTCTTTCTGTTTAGGATTGCTTGGAAAACTCATAAAAGTAGCCATATCTCTCAACTTGTGTATTGGCAACAGCAGGATAAGAGCACTGTTTTTGTTTAGATATCTTTTCTTTTTGTCTCGCTTGATGCAAAGTTACGTTTACAAGAAAAGGAAATTCAAGTGAATTGGATTGTTGAGAAGATAAGAAATGATGAGTACAAGTAAAGGGAAGGGAAGAGTTGTGTTATAGCAAGTTAGTGTTGTGAATAAGGCTGTTACTCTGAAACCTCTGACATAACTAGAGGGTTTCTTAGAGAACATTTATGAGGAAAAATCTCTATGTTTAGCTTTGTATTTCTCTTTCTCTCTCATCAATAATGAGTTTTCCAAAGTTTGTTACACAAAAGCTCTTATCACTTGAGTTTCAGTGGTTTAAGCTGTTGGTTAGTGTTGCTTTTTCGCTTCTTGTATTGTCTTTGAGTTTCAGTGGTTTAAGCTGTTGGTTAGTGTTGCTTTTCCGCTTCTTGTATTGTCTTTTCATTGTGGAACTATTTCTTGGCTAACTCTCTCTCTTTCTTGTCTCAATTGGCAAGGTTTTTGTAAGAGAAGATTCCATCGAGAAGGTGTCAGACGACAAGACGCAGGACATTCTGATTGCTAGGATTCCTGTTATGGTGAATTCTCATCTTTGCCAGAAAGGGCAAACACACAAAAACAGTGATTGTGCCTTTGATGATGATGGATATTTCGTGATCAATGGTGCTGAGATGGTAAGTTATAACATCAGTTTGACACTTCTTGCCTATTCGCTGGTTATGCAGTTACTTATATTATTCAATAACTACTACTTTTCATTGTTGTAATCAGCTCAAAATGGCTGTCAACCGTGCTGCTACAAGAAATGATATATCGACAGTTCAGTACGCCCTTGAAGTTTCTGCAGACATGTTCAAGACAGATGCCAATAATGTCTCAGACTATGTTCAGCGTCATCTCATATCCCAACAGCTACGCAAGGGAGAAGCTCCATGTTGGGAGGTTACACCTATTTCAAAACTTTCATCACTTGAGTATTTCTTGAAACGACTGGAGAGACTGACCGGAACAGGTAGGTGCCAGCTAAAGCAACTAACAAAAGATTTACTTAAGGCACAATCAGCACATACAATTACAAGAGAAGACGTGTTGGGCATATTGGGACCGTCGGTTTCTCAACCGTTCAACAATCATCCACCTATTGATGTGATTAACATTTATGCGAAGGGTGACAACTATCTGCTAAGATGGGATTCTCAGAGGAGGTTTGTGGATTTAACATCGAAAAGGATTCAAAGTTGGGATGATATCGAAATCGTTGGACCGGTTCGAGACCAGGACCTCCACAGTAAGTCATTTAAAATTTTCTGTTAGCTTAGTGTTTGAAATCAGGAATCCAAAATAGGTTTCCTTAATTAAAAGTTTAAAACTGAATAAAAGAATAAGAAGCTCAACTTGTAAAGCAAAACAAAATGATAAAAGGAAGACTTAGCTAAGAATGGAAACTAGAAAAGAAAAGAAATCTCACAGGCTATAGGAAACTTTTATCATAAAAGATTGGTGATTTTCCATTAATTGCAAATTTTGTTTCCAACTTTGCAGTGCTTTGTGGTGCATTTGTCTCTACAGATCTTACCAGTGCAGCACGGGCTATAGAAAAGGTTGCTTTTCCTT
Organism: Arabis alpina; assembly: GCA_900128785.1. Lineage (NCBI taxonomy): Eukaryota > Viridiplantae > Streptophyta > Magnoliopsida > Brassicales > Brassicaceae > Arabis > Arabis alpina. Next base: position 50,556,370 of record LT669794.1, read on the forward strand.
ATCAGATGTTGAGTGTCCGAGAGATTTGTTTCTTCGCTTGTCCAGAAGATCGAGCAGAACAAGAGCTTAGAGGTGAACGTCATCATTGCCATAGTCTGCGACTAGCTGATGCTCTGAAATACATGGCAAGCTATGGAGCTGCTGAAATAGAAGCAGATGAGGAAGTAGTATTTAGCTGTGTAAACGACAGACCCACCAAAACAGGGGGCAAGATCAGAATCCCAGGTGTGCACTATATAGGCGATGATATAAATGCTATCATAGATAGACTTCGCATCCAACCTCTTGGTGCGACCGTTGCAATATTCGAGCCAGAATACAGTGAGACTAAATCTGTAAGTAACATTATTAACATCGATACAGTTTTATTTAACAGTTCTCTTTTTGTTAAAATGTTTTTATCATTTTATGTTAGGGAACATATTGTGGATCCACGAGCAATGCCTCCTGCTTTAATGGTTTCCATGCACTTGAGGTGGTTGACTTGCGTATGAATGACGAAAAAATGGCTTTCAAATGTAAGTCAAGCCACGGGGAACATGCACATGATAAAGGCTACATCCACGTTTCTGCTACTTCGATGGTGTCAGGCTGTCACTATGTTCATAGAAACCCGTATGCACAATGTGGGGTCTACCGCGCGTTTGAAGCAGCCCGAGAAGGCGATGCTGTTCAAGCACCAGCAGGCTACGATCCTATTCATCTGAAGGACGCCATTTACTTACTTTCAGACTTCATGTGCCCCAAGCTCGCGAGTTGTGATTTGGCGAACTCTCGCAATGACAATGACGATTTGGGTGGCAATAAGCGCAAAAACAAGGATCAGAGAAACAAGAGGGGAAAGAGAAAGAAAGGTAAATTCTCTAAAAGTTCTGTGTCTAGGGTTTAGTCTAATGTTTTCAGATTCTCGATCAATACTCTGTTCAGTGTTACATTTTTTCTAAAATGAAAGATTTTTTGCAAAACCAGGTGGAGGCCGTTGGAAGTGAATAATGATGGTGAAGAAGAGGAGCAGTGAGAAGCTGTTGGAGAAGCTTGGCTGCGTGATAGTTTCCGGAATTTACCTGCTGATCCTGATGAAATGTTACATTTGGGGTTTTGTTTTAGCTTTTGATTAGAGGTTTCTTGTATAGGACTAAGTAAACATGATGTTGCCTTGACGTTTCTTACTCTGCTTAGGGACTGTGATCAAGTGTCTAAACATATCTGGGATAGTGCTACTCTTGAACTTCTCTATAGTCTATATAGAGAGTTGATTCAACTGCTTGAAAGCTAGGTGGAGGGATTCTCTGAGTCGTAAAGAGAATTCTCTCAGAGGATTGGACTTTTTTTGTTTGTATGAACCAGCTGAAAGATGAGCAGGTACAATCTAAATAACTGTTGTTTGACATTCAGGTGCTTAAATCTTTTGAGTAATGAACCCGTCTTTTGTATGTGTGAAAATCCTCACAGTGAAATGTCCTTAGGTTATAAGTTATAGTCTCGCGGAGTTTAGATATCGATTCACTACACTCAATCATAGCATCATCGTATATAGTTCTGTGGGTTGAGCTAGATGCTTATGATGAAGTATTAGTGTATTACCCACTTTGCCTTGTGTGGTTACTGGAGATAAAAGGAGCAGTTGTCTACAACAAGTTACTCCCTCTGCCTTCCCGGAAGGTCTTATTCACAGCTCATGGCGGTGTTTTGAAGTTAGGTATCAGGCTTTCTCTCAGACAAACCAGAAACAGAACTGAATCCTTGTTCCTTGGCTGGTTGAAGGATTTGTTGTCAAGGTCTTAACAAAGCAAGAGGCACTGGTCTGTTCTGGAATTGAATACGTAGTGACTCTCTTGAGGCGTCAAATATAGGAATGTTAGCGCATAAGCAGCAAGAAGAGTAGATGATGAGTGTTTGTGATGCTGCAGAGGGATTGATAAATCAAGTATGATGATGAGATACCGGAAAGTGCTGTAACTGAGAGACAGAGCCAGTCAGTGAAGAAGATAAAGCTCAGACATGATGAGACTATGAGCAGCACTACGCTGCTTGATTATGATCTGGTGACTGTGAATGCAAGCCATTAGATGTAGAATAAAACCGGTAAGTACAAATCACAATCTTAAAGTGCCTAGCTCCTGAGATTGTGATGAAAATAATACGCGTTTCTCAAAGTATCCCGCTCACTGATGATCAGACCAAAGTACCAGAATTGATCATCTATGTCGAAACTAAAATTCCGGACCTAAAACTTTCAAGTGAAAGAAAACTCTGCTTAGACACAGGCACCTTCTTGATTTAGTACTATTTTGTTCATCTGTCGGAAAAAAAAAAGACATTATATTTGAAAGCTTTTCAGAAAAGCTTGAAGAAGATAACAATGGCTAAAAGCATTTCATTCTTCTTAGGAAAAGTCTGATTACAAAAACAAAACGACTGAGAGAAGGACGGGTATCCTATGAGCATGTGACGGTATCAAATCTGTTATTGAGCTGGATTTGGTGAGCTGTGCGATCCTCGATTGACCGTTGATGCTGAAGTACAGGCTTGATTGGTGAAAAGTCCATCTGTTGTTGAACACTAGAAGACTTCGTTTGAGCTTCTTTGACTGGCCCATCTTCTGTGTTGGTGATATGCTGAAGAGCCTCTGTTTCAGAGAGAGACAGATTGTTAGTTAGGTTTTATAATGTTATTTAATCCACATGGATCTTGTCCTACTACTTACTTATATTATGCTCAGAGTCGGTCTCGCTTTCCAGGCAGTAATGGCCAGCGAGAAACATGCGCTCCGTTCTCAAGTCCACAATTCTTCTAATGATAGCTCGGCGCTTACAAACCTTACCCTCTCCCAAGACTTGATCGTATTTAATGTAGAAAGTAGCATCTTTAAACCCCTTAAGTCTTTCATTTGGCAGCTGCACGTTTTCCTCGGTGTCTACCATCACCTCCACAATCTTCAAATCGGACAGCTTAGGCTGCAAAATCCGTAAGCAAACTTAATGTATATGTGAAAACGAATCCCAAATGATACGTCATTGCTAATTCAAGAAACATACACTGGTAATCTGACGATTGGTTGTGACGAATCCGAGTTCCAAATAAAGGTGAATCCAGTCATTTTCTTTCAGCTCTGATTCCTCCATCTGCAGAGCAAACATGCACTACTTGTCACTTAAACGTATCAAGGTAAATATAATATAAGCAGTAATAATATACCAGGTAGAAGTGTTTGATATCAATATCTGATTGCCATTTAGGCAGGCGAATGTTGTAGAACTGAGGTGCAGTTCGATCATGCCAGAGCGTACCCTTGGTCCCTAAATAGATAAGTGGTGGGACACTTAAATACAATAACCAGCAGCATAATAAAGAAAGAAAACTCCAAATAATCTAACCTGTATCTTGAGGTCTAGCAATGTAAAAGCCGACACGCAACTCATGCTTTCTATTTTCGTGACTACTAGTCTGGAAAGGTATAAAGGAATGTGTAGCAGGATCCTCTGCGATCAAAGTGATATAATACGAGGCAGACGAGAGGGAATAACCTTCCATATTGTATTTCTCTATGTGGTGAAGCTGTAAGTTGGACCCCTGACGCAATACAAGAACAACTTTGAGGACAAGATAAAAAAACTAACAAGGAGGCATTTGTGTGTATACCTGCAGCATATTGTATCGATGAAGGCCTATCCTAGCATAAAGGTCCACTATAAGGGGACAGTCATTGGGTGTCTCACACTTGAAAGGTCGCATTACTCTCCACATAAAGGGAGGTGAATTCTCCAAGCCCTCGCCATCGAACCCCTAAAAAACAATATTGCTATATATCATCCATATTCCTCCAGGAAATAGTTAGTTATCGAGCTCTTACATCGGACTTCCACACTCGAGCCCAATACGCAGCATGTAAGGCATTATGATAACGCCTAGTCTGTTTCTCCATTTCCCTCTTCGCCTCCTGCTCCTTGATCTTCACCTTGAACTCACACTCAGCAAGTGCCTGCTTCTTCCTCTTCATCTTCTTCTCTATCTTCTTCATCTTCTTCTCTACCCTCCTCTTACTCATTCTCCCAATTTCTTTCTTTGCTTGTCGGCAAAAAGCAGCTCTGTTTTGTGCCCTTATTATTTTTCACATATATATATATGCTCAATTGGGCCGGGCCCCAAATTGTTTATTCTTTTCCAGCTTTGTCGGAAAGAGCCCAACAACCGTAAATTAATAGCTCTTCCATTTTCTTTAATAAATCAAGGCGACGTGAGGTGACGAGATATTTAGGATTCCAAGACATGGTCATGGACGAATGATGAAACGTATTAAACTATGGACGAATAATTTTTACTCGGATTCTCTTTTCTGCTTTATCTTTGACGAACAAGGGAGAATATAAAATCTAAACCAACCTTCATATAGTTCGTTATATATATATGCATTTTATCAAGACCCTACAAACAGCATCACCTAAGTTAATTAGCCAAATATAATGAGGCTACGTTCAAACCCAATGATATCATGCATCGTCCTACTTGCATAGGCTATATCTGGTGCATGTATAATATACGTATAAACATATGAACAGAGTTGAACAAAAAAAAAACATATGAACAGAGAGAGACAAATTTAAAACGTACATATATAATATATACGATAAAGCTGACTTAATTACTCAATAAGACCAATTGTTTTGCTTGTTTTAATAAGAAGTCAGGTTTTTCAGGGTATGGGCAAACAAATTTAAGAACGTAATAATAAATTTTAAAAAAAGTTTGTCATTTCCTTTTACCTTTGACTTGTTTTTAAATTCTCTATGTTTTATTTTATTTTTCTAAATTTGAGCAGTCCATTTGATTTGATATCCATGTGAATACACAACTGACGATTTAGCAGAAGCGAGGATATAATGGATTTGCTTGCTATTCCCAACATCACATAGCTAGACATTTTGTCGATGAGTTTCAAATTACACACATTGCACGTCATAGCTAGTAATTAAACTTACACTAATTTCTGCTTAGTTATTATACATAGAAAGAAGAAGAAATAAAGCAGCTTAATATTTCGACCCAAAAAAAAGCAGCTTAATTAAAAAAATGAATTGGCGCCATTATAGATTACTCAAATAGGTTGAAGAAGTTTGGAGGAGGAGTCCCAAATTTCAAATTACATGTGTAATATATATATAGTTGCAGAGAATAAACGTTTTTAGTTAATAAAATAAACAAATACTACAATTTTCATCAGAAAATGGTATGGTTTGTCCGTTTGTGCATTACGTCTATGAGCAATAAATTATATATAATATTGATCGACATGATCAATTGCACTAGTATTTTTGTAACATATAAAGATGTTCATTATGTGAATTAAGACCATGAGGGTGGTCAGAGCGACTATTATGTTTAGGGCATCTCCCATCTTACACCAAATCTTATATTTTGGTGTAATTAGATGGTCTTTAATCCAACATTATTTCCAACACCAAAATGGTGTTACACTATTTTATATTGAACTTTTTAATTTGTATAATGGTCATTTATATTTTAAATTAATCTAAATATGGTTATTATATTTATAAAAAATAAAAAAAATAATTAGATAAAATTTAAATATACAAATTAAATCATATACACTTTAAAATTTATCACTGTTTCAAAATTTTATATAAATCATAATTTTTGATGTAGATATTTAAATTTTAGGTTATAAAATTATATTAAATAAACATAAAATATAATTATATTAATTGATAATCAATTTAAAAGTACATAAAATATCGAAATTAAAGATAAACAACATCGATTTGTGAAAAAAATTAGAAAGGTCAAATAGTTAGGATGAATTTGCAAAATTTGAAAATATGGTGTATTATTAACAATTACAAAAAAATTGAAAAATAGAATATACTTAAAATATTATTTTTTGTTTGAAAAATGGTGCAAACTATTTGAGTAAAACCCAACACTATTTTAGTGTTATACTCCCTCCGTTCTTTATTATTTGATGTTTTAGACTCATTTTTTTGTTTCATTTTGATTGATGTTTTCAACTTTCTATGCAAAATTAATTGTGTTTTTTTTGTTTTTGACTCTTTAAATTCTGCAGATTATTTTTTGATTGGTTGAAATGTTTTGGAATTGATGATAAAACATGTTTTATTTTGTAAAAATTAAAAATTTAGTGATTTCTTAATTTGTGTGTAGAAACCTTAAACATCAAACAAAAAAGAACGGAGGGAGTACCATTTTTTACACCAAATGGTGTAAACTATTGAAGATGGCCTTAGTATAGTAAAATTTATTACAACATTTGTTTCCTTTGGTTGGCGTAAAAAGGTAACACTAAATGAATTTGTTTTTTTCGAAAATTGAAAATTAAATGAACTTTTAATATCACAAACAAATTTGATCTCCATGAGATCAGTTATGGATCTCTGGTCGATGTGGTTGTCCCAAAATTGTCTTTTCCAGCTTTTATATTAATTTGTCGGAAACAGCCCAACAACCGAAAATTATTCATACAAATTTATAGTTTATAATTAATAAAAATACACAATCCACACATGGCGTCGAAATTAGATTTACCTCTGCCATTTTCTTTCGGTACACCTCAGCGACCACTCTTTCTATGAAATTAATACCTCAGTCAATTTTCAACTTATTTGATACATAGAATCAGAATTCGAGCTTGAACATCATTATTAGTATTATCTTTCATACAAAAATCGATGTATTAGGAATTTTCGTATTAGGGACTACTCCTATGTAATATCTGATCCAAATCTCCTAGAATCATGTTACCTCCACTAATTAATTTTGTAAACTAGCTTGGGCTTGTATATATATATTATAAATCTATCAATCAATGAGAAAAGCACAACTTTTGTCTTCCAACTTTGTCGTCAATTAGAAGATAGCCGGTCAGTAAATGAGCTTGCTCACACACACAACCATAAATATAAATAAAACTGAAAGATAAAAGCACCACGAATTACTCCATACCTTTGTTAACGTAGATATACATAGACGTAAATATCCTTATGTAAACCACCTTGTCTCCCACTATTCTTCAAATAAATATACAAATGGATCATTCTTATCACTCCTCCTTCATCCATTTGCATGGGTTTTATCTAAACGTACCGATCGAGTCTCCTTTCAAATCTTAACTTTGCAAATATACCAACTGGTCTTTCCTTATGCAGTACCTCATTTTGATCGTCCCGTTTGTTCGGCTTCGTGCACAACGATAAACTAATTGATATCGATATATATATATATATATATATATATATATTATTTTACTTTTTGGGTCTAAATTGTATCTCGATTTATTGAACATGTCCACAACTAGAATCTATGTAAGATTTAGGGGAACAAACAAAAAGAAGATTAATAAAAGGAAATGAATCGACGAGAGTAGATGATTTTGTCTTGTGTAGAGATAAAATAACAGACCCCATAATGCATGCATGCCTGAAAGTGGTGAATAATTGACAGTTTTTTTTTACGAAAAAACATAAAGTTGAACAAGTGTACCACGTCAAGACAAGCAACGAGTGACATGCTACATGCACTGACTTTTTTTAATAGAAACTCCATTTTAAATAATCCTTAATCAACGTCTCACAGGTTTGTACGTAGTCCTTTTCATCTTCATTACAGATTATTAATTGCTTGGTGACTGGAAAGCCTTTTTATGTAACTTCTTATGCATTCTACATATGTGCCAGATATATTTTCACATATAAATAGGATTCAGTGTGAGATAGATATCAACGTTTTCTTGACAAGATCGAAGTTAATTATAACGAAAGACAATAAATAACAAAATGTACTTTTTGTTAAAGGTAAATAACAAAATGAATAAGCTAAGTGGATCATTCTAATGTGACTAGCTATACTTAATTTCTTTCTTATCATATACTACATGATTAATTAAATGGTGGTAGTAATGTATAACCAAAATGACTATCCACAAATGTCCCCTCAACATACAAATATATGTTACAAAGATGGCGTGTTGAATCCAAATGAAAGCTAGATACTATGCCACAACCTCCCACGCTAATCAACCGTACCAAAAATAAAAGAGTAGCAGAGGTTTCACAAGATTTCTACGATGGTCACTTGAAAATTAAAAGGTTTTAATTATATACAAGTCTCAAATCTCAAGTTTCAAAAAAAAAAAGTCTCAAATCTCTGTTTTGTGAACAATGCAATAAAATTTTCAAATTTTGTTTGGGTTTCTCCAATTTGTAACCGATTACTGTTTGAACTAAACCAGAGATAGCATGTTTAATTGATTTAGATTAGGGAGTATTGACTTTAGATAGATTTATATAGTTTGTGTTATTTTACATTACAAAAAGTAAGTTCACGTGGTTAGACCCAAAATTTTGATATATCTACTATGTTATTTGAGAAGTAACTTTGGGTCGCATTAAATATGTTGAGATGGTTTATTACAATTCAATAAATTGATTTATTTTTTAAAATGAAAGACAATTTTATTAAAAAAATTACAAATAAAAACGATGTACGTGAAGGCATTTACTTACTCATTTAAGGTTAAAGACCAATTGTTTAGATTGTTTTAATAAGAAGTCAGGTTTTTTCAGGGTATGGGCAATACAAAAAAAACGTAATACTAATGAAAGTTTTACATTTCCTTTTACCTTTGACTTGATTTAAAATTCTCTCTGTTTTTTACTTTATTTTACTAAATCTAACAGCTCATAACTTTGTGAGCAGTACGTCCATTTGATTTGATATCCATGTGAATACACAACTGATGATTTAGCAGAAGCGAGGATATACCGCATCACATAACTAGTAATTATGTCGATGAGTTTCAAATTACACCCGATTTCACGTCATAGGTAGTAATTAAACTTACACTAATTTCTGCTTAGTTATTATAAATAGAAAGAAGAAGAAATAAAGAAGCTTAACAAAAAAATGAATTGACGCCATATAGATTACTCAAATAGGTTAAAGAAGTTTGGAGGAGTTGTCCCAAATTTCAAATTACATGTGTAATATATAAATATATAGTTGCAGAGAATAAACGTTTTTAGTTATACAAAAAAGAAATACTACTTTTTAACCAGAAAATGGTATAGTTTTGTCCGTTTGTGCATTAATTACGTCTATGAGATATAATATTGATCGACGTGATCAACTGCACTCGTATTTTTGTAACATATAAAGATGTTCATTATGTGAATCAGTGAATGGAAGACGAAGAGTAGTATAGTAAAATTTATTAAATGAATTTAGAGTTGGCGTAAAAAGGTAACACTAAATGAATTTTTATACTCACAAAAGGATAGTCTCAAACAAATTTGATCTCCATGAGATCAGTTATGGATCTCTGGTCGATGTGGTTGGCACAAATAAATTAAGAGTACCTACATGCATTCGTGGTATAATGGAGCGATCAATGGTTATTAGAAAGGTGAAGGATTGCATGACGCGTGTCCATACTGGTTTTCTAAACCTAAAGATCCAAAAGGCTATATATATAAAACCGAGAGAGAGAGAGAGAGAGTGTGTGATCAGTGGAAGAAAAATAACTTCTTACACCTTAACTAGCTAAAAAAAACTACTTCAGAAAATCTCACACTCAAGTCTTCGAATCATGGTCGTCCCTCTTACCCCTCTCCCTCCATCCGACGGTATATTCTAAACCAACCTTAGCTCTTCTTGTTTTGTTTTTCTCACAAAACAAAGTTGAACGAGTCTGGTTTTTACAGGGTATATATTTTCTATTCATCATTTCGATTCTATTTAGTGTTGAAAATTTATATGCTTGGGTCAAACTTTTTTTGAAATTTTGGTTGTTGTTGATTTAAATCGTATAATAAGATCTGACTATACCAGAATTGGTCATGTTCTGCATGACTGTATAAAAGAAATGAAAATTAGAATAAAAGAAACACATGTGTTTCATAACTTGCAATTAGAATAAAAGAAATGAAAATTCTCAATTTCAACTTTGAAGAGAGTCCATTACCTCTTTTTTCTACCCTGTAACGTTATATGGTTAAGTGCATGCAAATATATTTATATTATTCTTAGGAGTTTGTAAATATAATTGCATGTGTGAAACGACTTTGCGAGACCGCTGGCTACGAACTTTATTAGTTAGAGATACAACAAATAATTAAGTTTAAAGCTAGCTAAAGAAACGGTTTAGTATGGGTCCTTTATTTGTTGCTTTTTTTAATTCTTAATTAAAGTTTCATGTGGACATATATTCTTAATTTAAGACATGTTTTGATCTTTTGAATGTAAAGAAACATACATTTTGTTTTCAGATGTGAAAGAAGTATCTTTTATGTGCTTTTAATTTTGTTAGTAGAGAACCATATTGAAATTTCATATATCTACGTACGAAAAGATAATGAGAATATGATATCATAATTTCACATTTGTACAAAACATTTACATCTGCTCTTCTTGTTTTGTTTTTCTAGATGGATTTTACGCTATCAACAACCACTATCTGGTAAACGGGCCAAAAGGGTTTTCGGAGAAGAAGATTTTGGAGAACGGAGACTTGTTCGTAAGGATCGACTTTCCCGGTGTCCCAAAATATGGCGTCAAAACTTTCTTTAACCCCTCGAAGAGAGCTGTGGCTATCTTCGCCGACGCACCGAAAGAGTACAAGTACGATTCCTCTCACCGGAGCTATGGCACCCAAACGGGACTGAGGTGTGGATGCTGCAAAATCTCCGGCATCACCTCCCACATGTCTGACGGAGTTTTCAGGCTTCTCCTCACCAAGACCCATATTTCACAAGTCTCTTCTTGCATCGGTATATATCAACCCCTTCTTTTTTGATAGTTTTTGTTCCAGATGAGCACAAATACAGTTATCTTCTCTTTTCTTACAATACAGTTATCTTCTCTTTTCTTTTTACAGTTCGTGGAGGCCTAAACCAACAGCCTTGCACGGATCCCTATGGTAATAACATATTATGTTATATATCAGATACAAAAACAGACTATAAATATTAGTTAGATATAGGGTTTTAATAAGCTTATTAGACACATAAACAGACGATAAATATTAGTTAGATAAATAGTAATAAGCTTAAATTAAATCTTTCTTGTTGTGATATGTGGAGCAGATCCGGCGCTGACGGGTCCGGTAATTCAGCCACACCCGTGTGTGAACGAAGGGTCGGAGATGGCCTATGAGTCGAAGCAACTCCAAAACGGCAGTCTCTACGTGCGTTTAGACATGCCAGGAGTTCCCAAAGACAAATTTACGGTCTCCGTCAACAAAGGGAAAGTGATGGTGACCGGTGAAGCCCCTGCCGTTAGCCACGACTCAGCTTCCCGTTTCTACTCTGGTGACGTGGCTAGGCTGACCAATCTTGCGGATATTCCCAGCCGTCGGATCAAAACCATCGCCAAGAACGGTGTGATTCGCCTCATCATCCCTCCTCTTTGATTTGATATATCATGAACCATAAATCCTCGTCTTTGTTTCTGCATTGAACTTTGTGTTTTTCTTTTCGGATTTAGTTGTTTTACTTTTATGTATTATTATCTCATATGTCATATGCATATTCGCATTGAAACGACCCGACCCGTTTTTTTTTTTTTTTAAACAATAAGCTCTTAGTCTCGGACTAGCATTCCCATAAATGCTTGTCCTCCACAACCAAGCCACACAAACAAGCAACCAGCGGATAACACACTAAAACCAAACATGCAAATTCCATTAAATTACTAACCAGTTCCACAACAAATTCCAATCAATCCAGCAACCTAACCAGGTTCTAAAACAATAGAAGAAATACAATAAACCACACAGCATGAAAACCGAGACCCTAGATCATCTCCCTCTTCGTTGCCATGATTCCACGATCACAATTTGCCTTTACCTGCACCACATGGTTAAAAGAGATGCGTGAGTATTATCACAAATACCCAGTGAGACGGTCCTCCCATCTACGACTGCGCACACAGACGCGATGGATCCGCTCAGGCAAACACGCATCAAACAACACACAAAGCAAACACAACAACACGGCTCAACCACAGCCCAACAGGCAGCCTGTCGATCGACACTACCACTAGGTGTCGATCGACAGCCCTGTTCACACCTGTCGATCGACACACCCGCGGTGCCTGTCGATCGACAGCTCAACTGGACCCTGTCGATCGACACAACCTCTAGGTGTCGATCGACAGCTCCTCGATCACCTGTCGATCGACACAACCTCTAGGTGTCGATCGACAGCCTCGTGTGACCCTGTCGATCGACACACCCAAGGGCTGTCGATCGACAGGTCGTCGCAGATTCATAGGAGATCGATCAATTATCCTCTCGGATCGATTCCTCCTCTGCGATAACACGAAACCTGCACAACAAACACAATCCAACAATCCATACACCACAAAACACACAGAAACAACATCAATCATCACAATCAATCAGTTTTTAACCTACCACCATACAACCCTAACGAATCCACCGGCCCAGAAGCCATGGTCACGCACTCACCTTAGATTTTCGGTTAGATTCTGGTAGAATTGAGGCTAGACACGAATTCAGCAACAACCACCACGAAATTCCACCTCAAATCGATCAAGAACGAAACCCTAATCACAAACTATCAGGAACAAGAGAAACTCCTCTCAAACTCTCTGTTTCTGATTTTTGGGACTTTGGTTCGCTCAAATGCGGCCAAAAACTCTTAAATACGAAGCCCTAGGGTTTACCCAAACCGGCCCGGTCCAATTGAACGACTTAAATCGAACCAGAAAACCAACCAATTCGAGCACCTGTCGATCGACAAACACTAGGTGTGTCGATCGACAGCCCTTAAGAGCCCTGTCGATCGACAGACACCATGTGTGTCGATCGACAGCCCCTCCATTTTACTAAAAAAAATGGTTCACGGGCGTCACACGCATTGTGGAATAGAAAAAAAGAAAAATAGTAATCAAACAAAGTATTGTACAAAAAGAACACTAAAGTTTATCTAGTATTTTACAAATATTTGTTAGGCTTTTTTAGATATTTAAAACTATTAGGCATGTTAGTTATTTAGCTCTATTTGGTTTGGGCCTGTTAGTTATTTAGCTCTATTTGGTTTGGGTTTAACCGACGAAATCAATCATAATCTCGATGGCGGCGTCGTCGTCTTCTTCGTCTCCGGTGACGAGTGCGGCGATGATGGAGGAGGAGCTCACTCTCGTAGTGAAGTGGAGTGGCAAAGAATATACTCTCCGAATCTGCGCCGATGACTCCGTCGCTGAGCTGAAGCGTCGCATCTGCTTTCTCACCAACGTTCTCCCCAAACGCCAGAAACTTCTCTATCCCAAAGTCGGTAACAAGCTCTCCGATGACTCTCTCTTGCTCTCTCAGATCCCTCTCAAGCCCTCTCTCAAGATGACCATGATCGGGTCCCTTTCTTAACCCTAATTGTTGCATTCCTTTTCCGCATAAATAAGAGAAGAAAACTGATTTATGGATTGATTTGCAGTACTACCGAAGATGATATAATAGTAGATCAAGCAACATCTCAGGACATTGTTGATGATTTCGAGCTTGGTAAAGACGAAGTGGTTGACATTGAACACAAAGAAGTCAATAAGCAGAAGCTGAGGAGAAGAATTGATCAGTACAAGGTCTGTTCATATTTGGATTTAGTGTAATTGTTACAAACTCTATAGATTCGTGCTCTGCGTGATCAGTGTAAGATGAGACTTGTGTGTTTAGTTTTGGATTTGGGTCAATAGCTTCAATTCCTTAGTTATGTGTTCTCTGAATAAGGAATGACGCTTGAAACACACTATTATTAGCTCCTACATGTCAGTGTCATCGATCTACTGTAGAGTAATGCTCTGCGTGAGTTTCTTCTATATACCAACATTTGTTTCTTGTATGATTTGCAGATCAAACTTATTACGCCATGTCGCCAAGGCAAAAAACTGCTTGTTCTAGATATTGACTACACATTGTTTGATCACCGTTCCACAGCCGAGAACCCCCTACAGCTTATGCGTCCTTGTAAGCATATATCATTCATTTTCTGGTAACATACAACATTATCCCCTGACTAATGTTCTGATTATCTAAATGCAGATCTTCATGAGTTTCTTACTGCTGCATATGCTGAATATGATATCATAATATGGTCGGCTACTAGGTGATGCTCCTTTTGGATAAGCTTCTTCTACTTTATCTATCACTTTATCTCGCATCTTCTTTCAGTATTGACTATCTATTTCGGTTTCTGTAGCATGAAGTGGGTTGAGTTGAAGATGGGAGAGCTTGGTGTGCTGACCAATCCGAACTACAAGATCACAGCTCTTCTTGACCATCAAGCGATGATCACGGTTCAGTCAGACACTCGTGGGATCTTTGATTGCAAGCCACTAGGCTTAATTTGGGCTCTATTGCCTGAGGTACTATCCCATTATATTGCTACCCCCATTAATTCTGGTATTTTTGTTTATTATCTTCTCATGGATTGTTATGTGCAGTTCTACAATGCCCAAAACACTATAATGTTTGATGATCTACGAAGGAATTTCGTGATGAACCCTCAAAACGGTCTAAAAATCAGACCATTCAGGAAAGCTCATGTGAACCGAGACAAGGATGAAGAGCTAGTAATGCTGACTCAGTACCTTCTGACAATAGCAGAGCTTGATGATTTGAGCTCTTTGGATCATAGCAGATGGGAGACATTCACTGAAGATAACGTCAAAAGGCGCAGGCACACATGACTTTCTTAACCTTATTCCCATTGTTTAGTTTTGTTGCTGTCTACTTCGTATGTTTTCTGGTTTAGAAATACGATCAAAGTTTTTTATGAAGCATCAGATGATTATAATACCTATTTGAAATAGTTAATGGCATCTATTAATACTGTTTTTGTTACATGCTTAAGAAAATGCTCTTATTTACTTGAATGTAATAGTGTATATAGAGGATGTTCTTATTTTAGGATTCTAAAAATAGAAGAATGGATAGACTAGAGGAAAATGAAGGCCTTAGAGTGAGAAAAGACATAAGCGCAAAACATGGCGACCCTCTTGTTCATTATTTGGAAGACGAAGACCCAAAGGATCAACATCAAACTCTCTCTTTCTCTGCTTCATTTCGTAAAACAAGACAATCTTTTTTGTGTTGAAAGGAATGATGGCGAAGATCAGAGCGGATGCTCCGGTGACTCCTCGGAGCAGTGAGGTGGGAGAGATTGACACGCGAGCTCCCTTCCAATCCGTTAGAGACGCCGTTAGTTTATTCCGTCAAGTTTCCTTCTCAAAGCAACCACCACCACGTCTCTCCCCCTCCTCCTCCTCTCAGGTATATTCATTCCTCTCTCTCTCTCTTGCTCTGTCTCATTCTCCTTCTCATTGCATTTTTTAATAAGCTTTCTTTCTTCTTTAAGGACGTAACGGATGTGTTGGATAAAGAGACGCAGCTTCTAATAGCGGAACAAGAAATGGATAGAGTCCAGCTCTGTCTTGATGGCTCTGTCAAAGCTAAAGCACGCGCTCTCTCTGATCTCGACTCTGCTCAGCGAAAAGCCGCTGATTTGAGGGCTAAACTAGAAGCCACCAAACAATCCAGGAAATGTGCCATTCTCACCAAACACACCTTGAATCAACGGTTAGAGAAACTCCAAACTGATAACCAAGAAACAGAGAGCGCAAGAGAGACTTACATTTTAGTCACTGCAGAGCTATTCATGGCGAAGCAGGAGCTCGCAGAGCTAAAAAAACAATTCAACATCTCTGTGGAAGAAAGGCTAGCTGAGCTTCAAAGGGCAGAGGAAGCAGAATGCGCATCCATGGTTAACTCTCGCAAGATCAAAGACATGTCACAGGAGATAATGGAGATGCGTGACACTGCTGAGCGATTCAACTCCGAGGCTGCCAGAAAAAAAGAGGAAGAGGAAAAGATAAACGAGGAGAGCGTTGCCGCAAGAGAAACTTATGGGGCAATGAAACGAGAGGCTGAGCAGAGGCTGGAGGATCTGAAGCAAGAATGTGACCCTGAACTGAGGAAAGATATAGAGGAGCTGGCGGAAATATCTGCGGAAAACGAGAGTTTACAGGAGGAGATTAAACTTGCTCGTGAACTCAAAAAGGCTAAGAGTGCGATGCAAGAGGTCTGCGAGGAAGAAAATTCATACAAAAGCTTGGTGGGGTCACTCACGGTGGAATTGGATGGAGTGCAGAGGGAGAACAGAGATTTGAAGGGAAAAGAAAAGGAGAGACAAGAAGCAGAAGAAGGAGAATGGGTAGAAGCGAGTCGTAAGGTTGATGAAATCATGCGCGAAGCAGAGAAGACAAGAAAAGAGGCAGAAGAGATGAGGAAGCACGTGGATGAGCTCAGGCGAGAAGCAGCAGCCACTCATACGGTAATGGGTGATGCAGTGAAACAGCTGGAGATAGTTGGAAGAGCGGTGGAGAAAGCGAAAACCGCAGAGAAAAGAGCTGTGGAAGACATGAGAGTCCTAACTGATAAGAAGGAGAGTTTGACAGATGATGAGCCTGATAAAAAGATTAGGATATCATTGAGAGAGTACGAGGATTTGAGAGGAAAGCATGAAGAGTCGGAGAGAATGGTGCAGTTAAAAGCGAAAACGGTAGCTGCTCAGCTAGAAGAGATCAAGGAGAGCAGAATAGAAGGGGAGAGAAAGTTGGAGGAAAAAATGAAAGAGATGGAAGAGTTAAAGATGGCAATTGATGCTGCTTTGAGAAATGCAGAGATTGCAGAGGAAGCACACTCCATTGTCGATGCTGAACTTAGAAAATGGAAACCACAAACATTGTAGCAGATATCCATTTGTTTTTAGGTCATTAGGGAACTACTAGAATGTCCATACCAATCTATGTTTCTACTTGTTGAGAGATTTGATGATTGAACATGGAACAGAGACTAAAAGAGCGAGCCATCTCTGTTTTCTTAAGGTTTGGTTGTGAAATTTGACATAGTACTAGTATATTAGTAGAGAAGCAAATGCTATGATACAATACAAGGGTCGTTTCTCACTCATTTTCTTGATATGATACAACTTTGCAAATGCATGATACTACAAAGAAAGGCACAAGAGAGACTACCACTTCTTTTCTGATATAAGACCCTAATAAGATACTATAGAGATTCCACTGGTTCTGTTTTTCAGGTGCTCAAGAATGTGATTGCAAATACAATAAAGTAAACCTGACCCTCTTTATATATGTAATTTCTCCATCCTATATATAATATCTCACTCATTAAATGTTAACATTGTGAGAGCCCATACCGCCACTCCAATGCAAATGTGGTAGATAGATGACCATCTTGCCATCGGCTTAGCACTTGACGATAAGTCTTTATCTGTAACGCCCACAAGGAATCTACAGTCCCCAACTGAAGGATCTAAGAAGGTGACCATGCCAAGTCCGTCGAAGTTGCAGCTCTTTTCGTTTTGCATCTGCAGCTGATAGTAACTGTTGAAAGCGTATGAGATATTATCCTTTTCCCCAAGCTGGCTGCAAGAGCCACCGTCGTTGAGCGTTGTGCAATCTGCTTCACTGCAAGCACGGGTGAAGTGGTCTGCAACTTGGGTCATGTCCCTAGTTGGGTGAGCCACACACCACCTTGAAGGAAGGTACTGCACGTTGTTTGCGTTCTTGAGCCCTCTGTTGCCTAGTCCTAAGTTGAGACGATACTTGGCCTGTCCATCGAAAGAGAAGACTCCCCAGTGCCTTTCAAAGTTACCAGGCAGTGTGCTTTTCGCTCCCTCATCAAGCAAACCAAAGAGATAGACATCCGTAGGAGGGGAGCCTGGCCTAAGCGGTGTTCCTTTGTTGCTCAACAAATGGTTAACGAGGCCTTGATTGAAAACACGGGCTGCAGTGAGGTTAGCGCCAACAGCTCCATCAGTAGGCCAACCAATCTCACCAATAACTATAGGCATTTGAGGAAATCCAAGCTTGGAGAGAGCAGCAACAAGAGTGTCAAAGTTTCCATCAAATGCATTGTAGTAAGTGTTAGGGCCATCGGGAACAGGATGACTACTTCCCTCGAAGAAGGCATAGTCTTGTGGGAAATCGGCGTTTCCATAGAGGCTAAGGAAAGGATAGATATTAACAACAAAAGGGGAAGCATTGGAGTCAAGAAATGAAACCAATTGAGTCATGATCTGTGTGAGCTCAGGGCGGAACATCCCTTGAGAAGGAACATTAGACTGATACGCATCAGCGTTGCAAGGAACCACCAACTTGACATAGCTCGCTAGATTAGCTCGAAGCAAGGATTGTTGGAGATTAAGCAAAGCTGGGACAACATAGTTGAGAAACTGGCCACCGTAACCGGTGAGAAAGGGCTCGTTCCCAACTGCAACGTACCTGGAAGAAGAAAGGGGTGAGAAGAAGACACACTTATGATACTGGAAGAAGAAAGGGTACCTAATGTCGGCGCCGCCTTTGCCGATGAAGCGGGAGATATTCTGGCGAACGAAGAGATCGGAATTGAAGGTGGAGAGCATCTCGTTGGGAATGCCGATCATGACTTGGATACCAGAACCCATGAGAGCACGAAGAGCATCAGGATTGGCATCGAAGAGCTTGACTTTAGTGATCTTGTTAGCCTTGAGGAGATCCACCACCGTCGATGGTCTCATCTTGTGAAACGACAACGTTCCCCAGTTGAAGCCGATCGCCGACTGAACCTGAAGCGGAACAAGGAGAAGGCACAACAAGGTCCAGCAGAGAGCTGAACCACCGCTTCCCATCTTCTTCAGTGTCTGATAGAGAGAGAGAGAAATGATTCCATTTCTGGCGAAGAGAGTGCGTGCTGTCTTTTGTTTAAATTACGGCACGCAGTGCGCTTGTAAAATAAGGAAACGGCAGGAAGATAGAAATAGGAGACAATACAGGGTGATGCATCGCTGGAAAACAAACCGTCCCTTACCTTTCTCCGTCTTTATAGAAACAACAAGAAGAAGGAGATTCGATTCGATTTCGATCCTCGTCTCTTCTCACCTCGTCTCCTCTCTGCTCGTCTCTTCTCTGCTCGTCTTCCAGAAATCAATCAATCAAATCAAATGTCTTATGCTTATCTGTTCAAGTATATCATCATCGGCGATACTGGTAACTCCTCTTCTTTCTTTTTCTTCGCAACTGATTCACCTATGTGTGGTTTCGTTGCTAATACTCTAGAAGATTGATCTGAATCTAGGAGGAATTGATTGATTGATTACGAATTGATTAACAGGGGTAGGGAAATCATGCCTTCTGCTTCAGTTCACCGACAAGAGGTTTCAACCCGTGCATGACCTCACCATTGGTGTCGAGTTTGGTGCCAGGATGATCACCATCGACAACAAACCCATCAAACTCCAGATCTGGGATACGGTCTTCTTTTTTTACTACCTGCCTTCATTTCTGGAAACTCCTATCCTTGGCTAAGACTTTCTCTCTATGTCATTTCCAGGCTGGTCAAGAATCCTTTAGGTCTATTACAAGGTCCTACTACAGAGGCGCTGCAGGAGCTTTGCTTGTCTATGATATCACTAGGTTAATATCTACAAGTTTACCATCATCTTGACATATAGCTGTTTTTGTTTACGTTTACAATATTCTTGTCCGGGGTTTGCAGGAGGGAGACTTTTAACCATCTAGCCAGCTGGCTAGAGGATGCAAGGCAGCATGCTAATGCCAATATGACCATTATGCTCATTGGTAATAAGTGTGATCTTGCCCACAGAAGGGCCGTCAGCACTGAGGAAGGAGAGCAGTTTGCCAAGGAGCACGGTCTTATTTTCATGGAGGCCTCTGCCAAGACTGCTCAGAATGTCGAGGAGGTACCCTTTCCTATCTGCTTCTTTCTTTTTACCCTTAAACCTACAAGAACTAGACTTAGGCATAAATTTAAAGAGAGAGACAGATAACAAGTAGATTGGGTTTATTTAAGTGTACAAGGATAATAGCCACAAAATACTAAATCATGATTTTGGATGAATTTCTGAATATTTGCTAGGCATTCATTAAGACAGCGGCAACAATATACAAGAAGATTCAAGATGGTGTGTTTGATGTCTCAAATGAGTCGTATGGAATCAAAGTTGGATATGGAGGGATTCCGGGGCCATCAGGGGGAAGAGATGGATCCACATCGCAAGGAGGAGGATGTTGCGGCTGAGATGGGAAAAGGTGTCTGTCTATATCATCATGTACAAAAAATCACAACATATGATGATATAGCAACAAATCTCTCTTCTTCTTTCTATAGTTGTAAATCGTTTTGCAAGTAACGTGTGTTGTGGTGGTGGATCTCAGAACTTGTTTTGACAATACGTGTATGCCTATTCATTTTCTTCTATATTAAGATGTGTTTTGCGTATTTAAGGATCTGATGGAATGTACCCATTTGTGATGGAGGTAGTGAAGTCAGTGTTGCGAAAGAAAATGGTAATGGGTGCCTAATATGTGGTTCCATTTGCCAAATCGCATGATAAAGTATACATGACAAGAATGTATTTTGTTAGTCAAGGTTGTGAACGATGTCTTCCATGGTTTACTCGCTTTATAATGCATAGCCGCAGTCTTTTGCTAAATGCCTCCAACCTTTCCAGTTTCTCGCGTCTAGGCTTCCTTGCATCTGTTTCAACCCCTTTCTTAGTTTCCTTCTCTTTCCTCTCTTCTTCTTCTTCTTTTTCTCTAGTTGAGTCTCTTGGCTTTTGTTCTGCGTTTCGAACAGCAGCTTTCTCGACCTGTAAAGCATGGATCAGAAACGAAACGTCGCACAAAACATCAAGTTGTTTCACATAACAGATTCAAAGAAAATCAACCTGATCACCCTCGCCCGCGGTCAAGCTCTCATCTTCTTCAGTGCCTCCTAGTGAAGAGCATCTGCCCCAGCTTTCCCTGTTAGAGCTTGTAAATGAACAGCCTTCCTCAAACTCAACAACTGGCTTCCCCTGCCAAATAATAGCCAAATGTATGCTATGACCAAGGCTTATAAGTCAACACTTGAGGGTCTTTTCAACAAATGGTGCCTGGAAACATAGTTAGGGCTCCTACAGTCCTACTTGACCATTTATTATTAGTTCTACACATGCTCTACTTACCTCAAAGTTTTCAGGGTCATCCGTGTTGTGATCACCAACTTCTACAAGCACGTCATCCTGTTTAATTAACGATTGATTGATCAGAAGGAATAATCAAAGCAACGGAAATAAAAATTCATGCAAGAAAGAGAATAGCTATACAGTATCCATATTAGGAATGGCTTCTGAAAGGAGCTCATTCGTTGGCTTTGTAGTTAGAGAGGCAGGAGGTGCAGTAGAAGAACTTGCAACATCTATACATGCCGAACGAAGACCAGAGATGATCTCATAAAGAAAATTCTGGCAGTACAAGGTAAACCAAGCAGTTAGATTCTTGTGCATCATCTTTCACCATGCTAACTGTAATGGAGACTAATTTATAATTTCTCTTGTGAGAGATGACTACCACGAGTTCTCAACCGTCATACACAATGAGCTTCTTCTCTAGCAGAATGTCTAGGCAATGTCTATAGGACCTAAGTTCAGACAATATAACAGGCAGCAACACATGATTGGATATTGGGGTTGCCTCACCACAGAGTGAAAATTACCTCGTCAAAACCAGCAGTGCTATTGATATCTCCCAAATTGTAATAACTTTCAAGTTTAGGTGAGCAAGCTGAAGAAATTTGAGGCGGGCGCAGAACATTGTGGAAGAATATTAACACCGAATCATAATAAAATTGCGGCCGTGAAGAGTTGTGATCACCATCAAACTTGATGATATTTTTGTCTCCCTGCAGAGTTGCCAGAGGAAATGTAAAACACAGATATGATAGGAAATAGAAAAAAAAACGCAATTATGTAGTACCGCATAGCACTTGAGAATGAGGTCAGAGTGATGAGGTTGGATGAATTTGTCTGCGCTTGCATGTCCAAACAAAGCAGGAATAAAAGTCTTGGGTGAAACCTGGGGGTATTTATCGAAAACTTCACTAAAATGGAGACATACTGAGAGCAACTGTCTTATCAAAAATATACAGGGGTAGGTGACTGTATAACACACCTTAAGACAATTGAGATCCATGATATTAAACTTGGCCTTTTTCTGAATTACTCGTCGCATGTACTGCACAGCCATTTTAACCTAATTGGAAAATGGAGATAAAGTTTGACTGCAAGCATTAGCCATGTCTAGAATATGGTATCATCAACTGGAAGGTAAGCTATTTTGGACTCTTGTAGTCCACATTGCTATGGAGAATATAACTTGGAGTAAAAGAGAGCATACTGTGAATTTCGGAAGTCGGATTTTGTAGACATCCACTAGTTCCATCATCAGATCAAATAAGTTTGAGAATGCACTGTCTAAGACCATTCCAGCAATTGAAGGATCTTCTGCTCCATAGAGAAGGCTGCACAATTTATTAGTTAACACAAGTACTAGTACAACTATAAGCATGAGTGAGAAGTAGTTTAAGAAGTAACCATGTGACTGCACCCATAGATCGTCCCCAGAGTCCAATACGGGACACGTGATTGCTATTTCTCAGGTAAGTAACCACAGTCTTAAGATCATCTTTCTAGCTTAAGTAGAAGAAGAAAAAGTGAGATAATATTGGAAGAGAAGAAGAGGAGGTTGTGAAAGTAGGAGAGGGGAAACACACCTCATGCCAGCCAAGGCTTACATAATCACCATCAGATAAGCCAGAGCCCGAGAAGTCAAGGGTGAAAACAGTAATGTTAGATGGAAGAAGAACCATAACTGCCTCATTTGCATCTGCTCTGCATCCACTGGACATATTCCAAAACAAACCAATCAGGTTGTTGTTTAGTCTAACTAGTCATGAAGAGAAACTTAGTTCTTACAAGTCTTGATAATGTACCTATTACCATGGCAGTAGATAACACAGGGAAGAGGAGGAGTGTGAGAGGAAGGAATGTAGTGACTGCAACGCAAGGTGTGACCCCTTGAATTTGTAAGCTACTTTAGAGAAACAAACAGAAATGAGGTTAACCATTTGAAGCAAGTATTTGAAGAAGAGAATAGTCCAAACCTCCAAGTCTTGTCTTTGACAGTTGGTGCCAGCGAGGGTGAAATCCTTGTCCCACAGATATTGATCAGGATCATACTCAGCCCTGTCCATAAAGAGACAGGATTAAATGCAAAAGGTTGAGACTTTAAAGAGAGGGTGGGGGTGGAGAAGGAAGTACCTAGGAGGGCGAATTACAAAGTTGATGAACTGGTCTATCATCTTAGCTTCTTCCAATTAAAGAGAGTAACTACTACTCCATGACATTCCTTGGTCTAGAGCAAACAAATTACAAAAGCATCATGCTTGCGAGAGTCCCATCCAGCTTTTGCTCAAAAGAAGAAGCTTTGGTACTAGGAAATGAGTCGACAGATCTTGAAATGAGTAGTCAACTAGGAAACCGAGCAGAAGAAAAAGTAATCCAAAGCCGCGACTTTTGAGAGAATCAGATTTCAGATCTCGAAGAAACCATTTCT
Source organism: Arabis alpina (assembly GCA_900128785.1). Classification (NCBI taxonomy): domain Eukaryota; kingdom Viridiplantae; phylum Streptophyta; class Magnoliopsida; order Brassicales; family Brassicaceae; genus Arabis; species Arabis alpina. Next base: position 50,579,872 of record LT669794.1, read on the forward strand.
TTCTTTAATTTTCTTTTTGGAGGCACATCACATGTATGCAATATGTCCTTTGTGGTTCCTTTTGGCTCGACCCTTTTG